>PVKN010040511.1:0-10706 GCA_004027915.1 Capromys pilorides
GCTTGCATGTCTGATGTATTTCACTTAACATCATTTTCTCAGGTTACATCCATCTACCTAAGAATATCTCAAGTTTTATTTTTCTTGATGGCTCAGTAGTATCTACTGTGTATAAATACCACATTTTCCTCATCCATTTGTTGTAGGCAGCTGAATTAGATAGAAATATTATAGGCAGTCAGACAGGGCCAGGCCTTCAAGGAGATAAGGTGGAAGACAAGAGACTTTACAGCTTCCAAGAGACAGACACTCCTGTATGGGCCAGACCTCAAGACAAAAGAGGAAACACAGCTACATACTTCCCTAGGGTTGGGCATCAGGGACTGATATTCCAGGTAGATATCAGTCACCTTGGAAGAGCCCAAATGAGTCACTAACCCAACTCCCAACAGGAAGAGACCCTGTTCCATATTCATGCCCACTTGCTATGTGACTCACTTCCCCATTTGGTATTGGATTTAATCAACTTTATCTGAGCAATGGTGCTTGTAATCTTGTCGGACTCCCTTCCTGGTTTTCATCTTGGCCCAAGAAGTCTGAACTTATATTCCTAATAACCCGTTATTGGAATTCCACCAAGTTAATTCCAATCTACCACTCCCAGCACAACCCACGGCGATAATAAAGACACTAAAATGTATTTATACAATTAATGGGGAGCCAAGGGGCCCTAGGTCCAACCATGAAAACAGCTTCTGGAACCAAGAGGGCAACCCAGGGCTGCACTCGGGCTTTATTCATTGGAGAAGAGGGAGTGGCTTGCGAAAGGGAATTTTGGGAAGAAGGTGAGCATTGAAGGGAATTGTGGGAAGGTGAGTTCTGAAGGGAATTGTGGGAAGAAGGTGAGCTGTGAGCTGGGCTAGGTAGGAGGCCTGCATTCACCTCTGCCATATTTAGAGGAAGTAATTTGCATTATGCTATTGAGATAGCATCTAATATTTTGGGGGTCAAGTGCTTCAGCTCTGATGTGTAATCTTTCAAGCTGCAGGAAGTCATAGCCTCTATCTCGAGGCTCGATCCCAGCTGACACCATGGAGCATTGGCTCTTCGTCCTGTTATCAGGGAAACACACGTGTCATCTTCAGAAATTACCATCAGCACCTCAGCTAGACCAATACACACTGCTGAAGGCCAATTGAAAGGATAGTGAGAGATCCTAGCCAGCTCTGTACATTTCAATAAGAGGGAATAGGGTCAGGCTCAGTCAAATGGAAACAGTTGCTTTTCTTTTAAGGAGAGCTGCTCAGGCGGTCCTCCACAGCTCCACAGAGAGCCCCACAGCTCTCACTGGCTGATCATAGTTGTGTCCCACCTCATACCCACCTAAGCGAGTTCCCATGCTCTCCACCACCTTAGACCTGCCTCACCACATGGTTTTCCTCTATAAAAGTCCTTGGAAGAGACAGCTTCCCAGGGACAACCTGCTCAGGCCCCCCTCCTGTCCCTCTTTCAGACAGGAGCTTTCTTTCCCCCTAATCAATCTATTCTGCTCATAACCACCATTTGTTCCTAAGATTCATTCTTTGGTTTTAGAGAACATGAATTCATCCCAGGTACCTTTCAGGTTGGGAGATCATTTTTTCCCCTACATCATCTACCCGAGTTCCGTTTTTTCTCCCTGTATCATGTTCATCTGTTGTTAAACATACTGGCTCTTTCCAAGACCTCACCATTATAAATCATGCTGTTATTAAACATGGGTATATATCCCTGTAATGAGGATGAGCATCCCCCCCCCCCCACCGCCCGCCATATGTTTGTTGGCACTTGTGCTTCATCTGAGAAGCATCTGTTCATCTCACTTGTCCACTTTTTGGGCTTGCCTTTTTGATTGGGCCTCTTCTTGGAGGATATAGTCTTTCTGAGTTCTTTATATATTTTTCATGTTAGCCTTCTGGGGAGTAGTGGGAACATCTTTTTCCCATTCTGTAGATTGTCTCTTCACTCTGTGGGCAGTTCCCTTTGCTGTGCAGGAGCTTTTTAATTTTATATGATCCCATTGTTAATTCTTAGTATTACTTGGATGCTCCATATGGAACTACAGGACTTAGTATTTGCCCTTCTGCATTTTGGACTTGCTTTGATTCCAATGCTTGGTATCCTGCGGTGTGTTACCTCTTGTAATGGTAACATTTATCTTGAGCCATTGAATGTTGGAAGTGTTTAAATTTTCATTTGAACAGGGGCTCACAGCTAAGACTGTGATTCTGTTCAGAAAGCCTTTGTTGATGCCTGTGTCTTCAAGAGTTGTCCCTATTTTATTATATGATCTCCTTTGACTCACAAACAGCTCTGCAACAGTTGTTTTTGTCTTCCATTTTACAGGGGAAGAAACTGAGGCTGAGAGAAAGTAATGTAATGGGTTACTTAGATTTCAGACTCACTGAGGTAATTTCTTTGTGAATTAGTAACAGAGCATTCAAGACTACTCCATAGTTTAAAAACTACAACTTTAAGCCCACATGTCCAGGAAATTCCCCCTGAGATTGATGAGTTCTTTGTATAACTGCCCATGTCAAATAGGACATGATAATGTGTGGATCAAAGGCTGATTGTAGGAGACCCTTCAAGGTCCTCGTTTTGATTCGAGAAGCCAGTATTTGTAATCCCAAAGTTATGTTATTGGAATCTCACCAAGGTAATTCCAATCTACCACTTCCCATGCAACCCATGGTGAAAATACACTAAAACATATTTATAACTATTGGGGGGCCAAGGGGATCTAAGTCCAGCCACAAAGAAGGTTCTCTGGAACAAAAGTGAGTGACCCAGGGCCTCGCCAAGCTTTATTTAGTGGAGGAGTGGCTTGAGGAGGAATGACTGAGAATTGTGGGAGGTAGGTGAATAATGTGAGCTGAGCTAGGTGGGGGCCTACATTTACCTCTGCCATATACAGAGAGGATATGCAGAGAGAGTAATCTGCATGATGCTATTCAGATAGTAGCTAATGTTTTGGGTAGTCCGGTGCTTCAGCTTTGATGCAACCTTTCAAGTCCCAGGAAGTCATAGCCTCTGTCTCAAGGCTCATTCCCAGCTGGTGATTGGCTCTTTGTCCTGTCTCAGCCTGGCTCACATTAAGGAGCAGCAGGTGTAGGTTACCAGCAAGACAGGAATGCCATCTTCAAAGACTATCACCAGCACCTCAGCTAGACCAATATACATTGCCTAAGGCCAATTGAAAGGATAAACAGAAGTCCTAGCCAGCTCTGCACATATTAATATAAGGAAATAGGGTCAGGCTCAGTCAAAATAGAGACAGTCACTCTTCCATCAAGGAGAGCTGGTCAGGTGGTCCTCCACAGCTGATAACCTCAGAATGTGTTGAATTGTACTAACCTAAGTCAAAGTGATTCATGTTGCTGTATATGTGCCTAAAACAACCAGCCCCTATATAGTGGTAAGTAAGTGATAATGAAGTTTAGGCCTGACTACCTGTTGAACCATATAGGAATGTAGTTAATGACTGCATTCTGCTAAAGATGAGAGGAAGTTCATTTAGAGCTTGTGCTCAATCTATTGTCTAGTTAACTTGTAAATTGTGCCTGTATGCGTTGGTAGGTTACAAATGATTAATTTTAAAAATCAGTATGTGCTAAGTGGAAAGTAGTTTCTGTATAAAAACCCTGTTCTCTGTCACTCGGTGCGCTTCTCTGCCTTCTCTCCTGTGTGAGCTGAAGTCAGGAAGGCCCCAAGCTCAGTATTAAAGGCTCAAATTTAAATTCTAATTTGGACTCTGGTCTGGCCTCTGTTTGAGAACTCATAACAGTAAGAGCTTGGGCTCATAAATTATGAAGACAAGAGTCAAATTCAAGGGTCTGAGGAGATAGTTCCACGGCACAAGTGCCTGCCTGGCAAGTGCAAGGTTGTGAGTTTGAACCCTGGTCCCACACACAAAAAAAGTCAAATTCAGGCAATTTGAAGCTAACTTTGTGGAGTTCTGAGAGACTTCGGCTTCTGGGTAATTAGACTTTAGTGTTGAACAGTGGTTCTCAGTGAGATTGGTGCAGGAAAAAAAAAAAAGCTGATCTTGGGTAAATGACCTCCAAATGATATAGGGAAAACTGATCTTCCAACCTGAAAATTACCTGGGACGAGTTTATATTCTCTAAAAACGAAGAATGAATTTTAGGAACAAATGGAAGTTATGAGCAGAACAAATGTATTGAGGGAAAGAAAGCTCCTGTCTGAGAGAGGGACAGGAGAGGCCCTGCCGCCCCCCCCCCCACTCCCCACTGGGGGTGTCCCCAGGAAGCTGTGTCTTCCAGGGACTTTTATAGAGTAAAACCATACGGTAAGGAGAGTCTAAGGTGAAAACCATGGGAACTCGCTTAGGTGGGCATGAGGTGGGACAACACTATGGTCAGCCAATGAGATTACAAGCACCATTGCTCAAGTGAAACTGATTACCTGAGCCAATACGGAATGGGAAAGGGAGTCATAGCAAGCTCGCATGAAAACAAAGACAGGGTCTTTTGCTATTGGGGGTTGGGTTGCTGACTCATTTAGGCTCTTTTAAGGTGATTAATACCTATTTAGAATATCAATCCCTGATGTGCACTCCTAGGGAAGTATATGGCTGCATTTGTTTCTTCTTTTGTCTTGAGGTCTGGCCCAGAGCTGAGAGTGTCTTTCTCTTGTAAAGCTGTAAAGTCACCTTGTCTTCTGTATTCTCTTTGAAGGCCTGGCCCTGTCTAACTGCCTATAATATTTCTTTTTTTTTTTTTTTTGTCTTTTTGAGACAGGGTCTTGCTATGCAGTTCAGGCTGGCCTTGAGCTCACTTTGTAGCCCAGGCTGGTCTCGAACTCACACCAATCCTTCTGCCTCAGCCTCTCAAGTGCTGGGATTACAGGCGTGCACCACCACGCCCGGCCTGCCTATAATATTTCTATTTAATTCAACTGCCTACAACAAAATGATGTGACTTTTCAAAGCCTTGGTTTTGCAATTTATAACATGGGGACAATGCTACAGGTGTGCAGAACTGCTGGCAGCTGACACCTGTTGAGGAGGTCAGTGTTGCTCCACACTGCACAGCCAGCAGGCATGAGTGGAAGTTTCCGCTTCTGGTGATGGCCTGCACTCAGGCTGCCTGCATATGCTGGCGCAGACCTGACATCTGATGCCTGGGTCAACAAAAGATAACCACTGCCCACAGCCTAGCCACTCAGCTCGAGATATCGACTTCAGCAGACTCTTTGGTGCTTTTGGAGGGAATGCACTAGAACTCCTGAGAAGAGCAAAACTTGATTTGCCCACAAGCAGTGAAGCCCTCTGATCAGCCCTCTGAGGCAGAATAAAGAAACTGCCTCTGTGATCTGAAGCTATTTTTATCTGCCTCCAAGCAGTGATTAGGGTGTGTTGAGTGTTTTGTGGGGAGAGGGGCTTTTAGCAGGCTGAGATCATGGTTAGCCTTAGCTGGGCCTCTAATGGCTTCCTTTGTCTTCTCTGAGGGTCTGGATATGGGTCTGTAGCTAGAGACCTGGAGCTTCCTGGGTGTTCCCCTCTGGTCTGCAGTCTCTGCCTCATCATCTAGTTTCCACCTCAGTGTCACACGTCAGGATAATCTGGACGTGTCCTCCTGGGCTTCTGCTCATTCCCCAGAGCTTTGGCCAGACGCTGCTCACAGCAGCTCAACCTATCGCCTTTTTTGAAGAGAGTGGTGCCCATGCTGGGCTTCGGGGATGAGGAGGAGGAAGGAAGGGTTAGGGGGATGGGGAGCCTTCTCACAAAAACCCAGAGGCAGAAATCAGCACTTCAGGGTAACATTCACAGCCCTGCACAGCTCCTCTGGCCTCCCCACGTGGTTGCCTTCTGGAGGCCTTGCCCTCAGGGCACAGAGGTGGGTGTGGCCAGCAGGTGTCAGTTTGACTGCACTGGGCTGAGGGGGTGCTGTGAGGGCATTGGTTGTAATTAACCTTTGAATCCACAGGCAGAGTGGAGCCTTCCTCAGGAGAGGGCCTCATCCTCTCCTGTGAGGACCTGAGAGATGGAAGAGGCTTGGCAAGGGGCAGCCCAGCCTGACTGCCTGCAGCTGGACCCTGGACCCTCCTGCACTTGGACTGGAGCTTTATGGGCCTTAAGCTTGCTGGTATTTGGACTGAAGTGACACCATCAGCCATCTTGCTTCTCATGCCTTTGGATTTGGACCGAGGCTACACCAGCGATGCTCCGGGGTTTCCAGCTTCTCTCTCTTTCACTCTCCTCCACAGAGAAAGAATATCTCCCACGGTTTCCTTTTCTCCAGAGAATTCTCTGTAGTAAAACACCACATACCATTTTGGTTTTCATTCCAAAATCTGCCCTGAAACACACAGTAGAGTCTTGAAAAATGACTTTCTTAAAGGCAGAAACCAGACTTTCGGGAACAGAACTCAGCGCCTGCAGTTGGGGCATGAGGAGCTTTCATGGTGGCCTGGAGATGGTTTGCCCATGCTAAACAGACCATGCTTTGTTGAGGAACGTGACCAGAGGGCTGTGGGTGGCGCGTACAGGGAAGGACCACAGAGAGGGCTGCTTTCTGCCTCTCTGCTGTCTGAGGCAAGGAGAGTGTAACCGCAGGCAAATGTGCTTGACTCTCTGAGGAGAAAGAGGGCAAGATCTGGAGTTGAATATTTACCCAATTATTCAACTGCACTTTGCACATTTCACACTTTTCCCCCCAGGGACAAGAGAGTTGCCCTGGAAGGCTGATTTTTTGGTAATTAAATAAAAGTCAACAAATGTATACATTTTTGCTCATTTGTTCCCTAGGCCCCCAGCCTCTACCTTGAATGATGTCACAAGGGCTGGGCCATGCTGGACCTGCTACCTTCGATAGACAATGGTTTATCTTTCAGAGTGTCCAATCACAAGCATTGGGAAAAGCTGCTCAGTTGGTTGAAACAGGAGGGACTTCTTAGGCTAACTCAGCTGACTGGCCCGGCCTGTCGGCTGCAGGCATGGCTTCTCAGGCAGCCTGTGCACGAGTGTGCCCCATGCTGCTTTCCACAGGGTCACTTAGGTTGTAGGCAGCTGAATTGGATAGAGACATTATAGGCAGGCAGACAGGGCCAGGTCCTCAAGGAGACAATGTGGAAGACCAGAGACTTTACAACTTGGAAGAGACAGACACTCCCTATGGGCCAGACCTCAAGACAAAAGAGGAAACAAATACAGCTGCATACTTCCCCAGGGATGAACATCAGGGATTGATAGTCCAAATAGGTATCGGTCATCTTGAAAGAGTCCAAATGAGTCACTAGCCCAACCCCCAACAGCAAGAGACCCTGTCCTTTATCTATGCCCACTTGCTACATGACTTGCTTCTGCATTTGATTCCAATTTAATCAATTTTATCTGAGCCATGGTGCTTGTAATCTCATTGGCTGACCATAGTTTTGCCCCACCTCATGTCTACCTAAATGAGTTTCCATGTTCTCCACTATCTTAGACCGGCCTCACTGCATGGTTTTACTCCATAAAAGTCGCTGGAAGAGACAGCTTCCCAGGGACCATCCACTTGGTGCCCTTCTTCTATCCCTCTCTTGGACAGAAACTTTGTTTTCCCCAATAAATATGTTCTGCTCATAACCTCCATTTGTTCCTAAAATTCATGTTTTGGTTTTAGAGAACACGAACTCATCCCAGGTAAGGTCAGGAGATCATTTTTCCCTTATATCATTTGGAGGCTCCCTATGTCACTTGTATCCTAAATCTATTCCTTGTTAACCCCCAAGATGGCAGACTGTAGCTTCTTGGGCTATGTAGTCTTCATTCACATTCAGCAGTTGAACCTTGGCCAAAAGCAGTTGACATTTTGTTGAAATTCATTTTGCCAGCTTCTCCCATAGATTTCCTTTCCTTTCCTTTCCTTTCCTTTCCTTTCCTTTCCTTTCCTTTCCTTTCCTTTCCTTTCCTTTCCTTTCCTTCCCTTTCCTTTCCTTTCCTTTCCTTTCCTTTCCTTTCCTTTTGTGAATGATCTTTCACCTGGGCAGACATTGCTAAACTCCTATCAGTCAAGCCAAGCAGCTGCTGAGGCTCATTGTTTGCCTGCAGTTTGTGGCTGGATCCAAAGCCCTTGGTGTGCTGAGCAGGATGCTGAACTCAGGCTACTCACTTGTGAAATGGGTCTAGTGCATTGTGCTCCAGGCCATGCACTTCCTGCTCTGTGTAAATGGGTAGCAAGCAGAAGCTGTATCAGGATGCACTGCCCATTCACATGATCTCTGCAAATGCAGCAAGAGCATTGGCGACAGCTGGCAAAGCCAAATCAGAAAAGGGAGGGCAGAGGTAAGGTTGCACTACCCTGCTGGCTGAGGCCCCAGGAGCAGGGGTCAGGTGGGGTCAGCGAGGGTATGTAGGCACATGGAGGCCCCAGCACTGTGGTGGGAGCCAGCAAGGGTGTGCAGGCACATGGGGGCCCCAGCACTGTCCTCACCCTCAGCAGCACAGGTCCCTCTGAGGGGCTTGTGAGAGCCTGTGAAGCTCTCCCTGTGAGAGCTTTGTGACCTGTTCCCCCTCCACCACTGTCCAGTAGCTGACTGTTACCAAAGAGACTGCTGTAGCTTTCATCCTGTTGGCCCTCCATGGGTGTATATGCTGGAAGCCTGGTCCCCAGCAGCAGTGCAGGAAGTGGTGGAACCCCTAAGAGATGGGGTGAGTAGGCTGTGGGAGGTGTGCTCTTAGAAAGCTAATTAGGCTCAGGGTGAGTTAGACCTTGGAGGAGCAGCTTGTCATAAAGGGGCAAGCATGAGCTGGCATCTCACTGGCTCTGTTCTGCTGGTGACTGTTCTTGGCTGCTCCTGCCTGGTGTCATCCACATGCAGCCTTCACTAGAGCTGAGAACAGCAACACCATGTTCTTGAGCCTCCAAAACTACCAGCTAATCAACATCCTTCCTTTACAGATCCCCGAGCCTCAAGCTTTTTATTGCAGCACCAGAAAACAGATGACTGTGGCAGCCCTCCTGCTACGTGGGCATTCATGATCTGGTGCTGACAGTGTCTTCAGTGAGGAAGGAGTGTGTACCCAGGGAGCCTTGCAGGTTCCCACCCAGGATGCACCCTCTGGGTCAGGGCCTGGGAGAGCATTGCAGGGCAGCTGGTGATGCACCTGAGGCTTCAGGGTCTTGTGGACCCCAGCAACGCACTGTGCAGTAGGTGGGCGGAGCCGGAAAGGAGTGTGGCAAGAATGGCGATTGCACACCTCACATGTGGTGGCTCTGCTGGCTTCCATCCCAGCTCACAGCGCACAAAGGTCCTCTTTTCATGAACATTCTCGCCAGTTATTATTATTTTTCTTTTGTCCCTCTGATAATGGCCTTTCTAATGGAGTGAGGTGACAGCTCATTGTGGTTTGATTTGCATTTTGCTAATGATTTGTGATGTTGAACACCTTTTGCAATGCTTGTTGTCCCATTGTATGTCTTATTTGGGAGAATGTCTATTAGAGCCCTGGGCTCATTTTTGATCAGGTAATTATTTTTGTGTTATTGTTCATATTTTCAAGGTGAACCTTTGTCAGATACATGGCTTATAAAATATTTTCTCCTGTTCTTAGTTTGTTTCTTTACTCTGTTGATTATTCATTTTGCTTTGCAGAACATTTCTAATTTAATTCAACCCAATTTGTTTGGCATTGTTTTTTTTTTTTTTTTTTTTGCAGAACCAGGGATCGAATTCAGGACCTTGCACTTTCCTGGCAGGCACTTGTGTTCCAAGCTATCTCCCCAGCCCCAGTGTTGCCTTTCTGTTTGTGCTTTTGGTGTTGAATGTAAGTAGCTAATTTTTTTTTTTAAATTTTATTTATTTATTTGTTTGTTTGCTTGTTTTTGTTTGTTTGTTTCTTTCTTTCTTTATTTTGTGGCTGGCTCAGCCTGCCCTGGTGGTGGGGCTGGCGCAGCATATGGTGCTGGGGATCGAACCGCAGTCCCTGCAGTTGCCTGAGCTTTCCTAAGCAGTCGCTTTAGACCACTGAACCATCTCGCAGGCCCCAGTATTATTATAGGTTTTTTTTTTTTTTTGTGAACTGGGAATCGAACCCAGGCCCTTGTGTTTGCCGGGAGGATGCGTATGCCACTGGGCTGTCGCCCTGGCGTAAGTAGCTATTTTGAAGCTCAGTGTCAGGAGGCTTTTCTCATACCTTTTCTTCTGATAGTTCCATAGCTTCAGATCTTACATTTAAATATTTAATTCATTTTAAGAAGATATTTTGAGTATGACTGAGGCAAATTTCAGTTTCATCCTTCTGTATATGCATGCTCGACTTCCTGGCACCACCTGTGTATTGGAGAGACTATGCTTTCTCTCTTAGTTGATCTTGAAAGCTAGCTGAAGGTCACTTCACTATAAATGTGAGAATTTAATTTCTGTCTTTCTGTTCTTTCCCACTGGTCTATGTACCTATTCTTGAGTCAGTACCATACAGTTTTGATCATCATAGCATTGTCATAGCATATTTTAAAATCAGAAAGTGTGGTGTCCCTAGTCTTATTCTTCTTGCAACAGATTTCTTTAGCTACTCTGAAGTAATTGATGGTTTTATAAATTTAAGATTAATTTTTGTAGCTCTGTTTAAAATGTCATTGGAAATTTTACAGTAGCTGCACTAATCTGTAGACTGTTTTGGAAAGGAGATAAGTTTGGGCAATAGTATAATTTGGAATAGTTTCAATAATTCCTAATTCTTCTAATCCATGAGTATAAAATATCTTTTCATTTACTTGTGT
>PVKN010040512.1:0-10705 GCA_004027915.1 Capromys pilorides
CTCTGGACTAGCCCCACTCTGCAGACTGCCACTGAGATCACTCCCATTCCGATCCGTCTCCTGCACACTGCCTGTGCCTGCTGCATAAATTTTACCATCCCATGGAACTTGACTTCAGACCTCTGACACCTGAAACTGGGCATTCCATGATCTCTGCCCTCTGCTTCTCCTACCTCACAAAGCCTCAGGGAAGACTTTTGCCCATCCAGCCTTATCAAGTGTGTGCTCTTATCTTTCTCCATGCCCAGGGTTAATATTAACCCCAGATAGGGCACTAATTGTACATCTTCAACAAGTGCTATATTATAAAAATATTTTTATATTAAAGCTGTATTAAAGTGAAACATGTGCTCAAAGTATTTGCAGGAAGTGCAATTCTACAGAGAAAATTTCTTTTCTCCCTTATGTACTAAATTACATGTCAAGTCCAGGGTTCACCAGACTTGCTGATTTAACATGGAGCAAGGTGTTTAATGATGTTGCAGATCTGCTAACAGTAAATGTAGTTAATTCTGGGTGTATTCAATTCAATTCCAACAACCCAGAGGGGCCAATGATATTGTTACTGAACTTACTCTTGCATTTGATTGAGATTCCCTTCCTGATTTCTCTTCAGGACGTAGATTAAAAGTTCTTATTCACTAAAGTTGCTACCTAGGCTAGGAGGGAGGAAAAGCACAAAGGACAGGGTGGCTGGAAATAATAGAAAAAGAAGAAAAATCTAGTCTTCTGGGAGCCATGATAATCTAGTTGAAGAGCAAGAAATTAATTGATTGAATTGTGAATAGCTGTCAAAGCTATAAATACCATGAGAAATCACCAGAAGGTTCACTACATACTGTAAAGTTTCTTCTTCTGGAGTGAAAGAGAAATGGGAAAGAAGAAAACTTTTATGCTTAGCATGAGAGGACTGCTGAAGAGAAACAAGAACCCCTAGGGAGGAGGTAGGGAGACAGAATTTATCAGGCTGGGTTGGGGGTCAGACTCGTATGGGCAGGATGGTGTCATAATAGCAGGATGGTGTTGCTGATTGGAGAAGTCTTGGCTCCTTTGAAAAACAAAAGAAAGTTTGAGGAGAACTCAGAGTAAGAAGACGGAAGTCAGTCTAGGAGCAGCAGGCTGTTGATCTTGAATCCCCACACAACACTGGCTCACAGTCTTGGTGACGTAGTGGACTTTTATGCGGACACAGACCCATCACATACCACCAATTGAGTGATCTAGGTCAAAGCTTCGTGTTTTCAATGAATGACCAGAACTGTATTCCAGAAGGAAATGTGGCTTATCTGGGCCAAGGTGGGTGGCCAGACAGGAAAGGAAGAGCTATATTCAAGTAGGAAAAGGTGGTATACATAGTTGAGGCCCATGAGCACAAATTCAGTTGTGAATTGCTCGTTTGCAAGCCCTGGGAACCCTTCCAGTGGCTCGATGGTGATGTCTGACAGATTGATGGGGCAGAAACCAGAGGCAAGGAAGAATCTGTAGCAATAGTACAGAGGAGGAGGAGGAGGAGCTTGTGCAAAAACAGTGGCTGTAGGACTCAAGAGTTGGAGATGGACTCTGAGCACACAGTAGAGGAGTAACCATCAGAACTACACTGAAAACTGAATACAGATACTGGTGGATTCAACTGAGGAACTGGAGAGAGAAATCAGAAGTGGCCATGGGGGCCCTGAGCTTGGATGCCTGAAAGAACGGCTGATAGACCCAGAAGGCAGGAGGTGTAGCTGATGGATCACCCAAGGATTTTTCTAACACTTGTGTTAGATTTGAAAGGCACTGTTGGCCATCAAAGAGCTGGGTGACAATGTGACCATCCTGCGCAAAATGGGAGCACACAAGTACCCCATGACAGAGCACCTCTTTGACAAGCTTACCCTGGGGGCCAGTGACAATGCGAGCTAAGGTCATCAGGCAGCACATGCATGTTGGGGCAACCTTCACCTTCCGTATAGCCTGTAGCTGAATGTATACTTAGTTCTTTCGTTGCTTCAAATAAAGAAGTTTGTGCATGGCAAAAAAAAAAAAAAGGCACTGTTTAGAGGCTGTGACCACCTCTGTTACATGCAGGAAGGTTACTGTCCTGCCATAGGGGGAAAAAAAAAAACCCCAAAGACCTGTCCTGCCATTGCTTGCACATAGATATCTTCGCATGACATGTCTAGGATTTAGATAACTTCTTCTCTTAACACCTCCAGTTCTTTTGTATCCATTTATCCTGCTACCTGCTTCACCAGTAATGTGTGTTTTTATTACTTTTTATCAGCCTGGATGTGGTTGTGTCAGTCCTCAACAAGGCTGACAGCCTCTGGCCCCTCTGGCTTAAACATTCAATGCCACAGAGGAGCAGTTCTGAAGTTCTCCCTCCTTTTAATTTAGAAAAGCAATCACTTTGCTTGGCTAGCGTAACACTCATAAGCTTTCTACTTGTTTTATGTTACTTGAGAAGGCAGGCTGCTCATAGATGCGGACTTGACCTTCCCCTTTCTGCAGCCCACTGACCTCATCACTTGGACGCCCTGTTCTTGTAGTGGAACCAACACCACAAAAGTGAAATGCTGCATTTTCCACAGAGTCTAGCTACATGTGATTGTTTGTTTACAATGACATAATGCTTAAACTTTAATTCAACCCTCCCAAGAATGACCATAATGTGGCATTTGAGGAGTGAGCTCATTTGTTGGGGAAAGAAAAAGGCATTGAGATTTCCCATAAAAAAGCAGGAGGTTATTAACCAAATCTGTCCTTCTAGAGCTCATCTGTTCATTCAGACAATTTTTTGGAGATTTGTGACACTAAAGCTAGGCAATTGAGTGCCCTGATAGCTGTCTTGGAGTCTCAGCAGGTTGGGATCTTTGAACAGCTTTGAGAGAAGCTAGTGCACTTAGAGATTTTTATGAAATGAGGAGTTGGCTGTATAAAGGTGACCCTTTCCTTTGAACCAATGTGCAATGTACAGAGACCTCAGTACAATGACCAACAAGGAAACAATGCCTCTCACTCTGGCCAGCAGCTGACACACAGGTCTCAAAGCTGCTAGGAGTGTGGCATGTCTGAGCTCTTTAGAAGTTAGCATTCATCTTTCACATTTTGCAATTCCTCTTCTAAATGTTCTGCTTTAGGGTCCCACTTCATTGTTATTGGTAAATGCCTCTCATGTCTGTTCCCACTCCCTTTTCCCTGCAGTCCTCTGAAAATTTGCTCCTGAGTTTGTCTGCCGAGGTCACTTGGCACCTACCTATATTCAAGTCACACTTCTGCTCTCAATAATGACTGTTTCCATTAAAATATACTAATAATAATGACTCACCTACTAGCTTAGGTTTCCAAAAGCATTTTTCCTGTGCATTACATTCTTCAATCTGCATCAACCACTGTGTGTCAGATTAATTTTAAGGTGTAAAAACTAAGGTTTAGAGATTTACCTCAGATCATAGAGCAAGTACACAAAGGCTAGGATTTTAATAAGTTTGGCGGCCTTCAAATTCCTTTAAATTCTCAAGCATATTCATTTGAGAAAACTGGCTGTATTTGCAGAGTGATTGCCCCATAACTCACTATGGAAAAACACAGGTGCTGTCCTGCACAGACCGTTCACCATACTGTAGATGGTTCAGGCTGGGATGAGAGTGGTAGAGGTGGGTGGAAGGCTGCTGGCTGCAGACTCAATTGACTTTCATTTCTAACTCTGTCATTTATTAGTTAGCAGGTGTGTACCTAGCCCCCTTTACACCTCCTTTATCATTTTGATAAGTGGGAACAATAAAAGTATTCATCTTCAGGGTTGTCATGATATTGGATGCAATCTTATTTGTACAAGAGTGCAGTGCAATGTCTGTAATGGAGGAAAACACACTAACAGTGTTAACTGCTGCCTTGATCCATTTGATCCCCTTGGTGGCTGGCTGTAGGTTAACGTTTGAGTACACTGGGTTTGGAGCAGTGCAAATGAAGCCACCCTCCTTTATCCTGGGTAAGGCTATGACCACATCTCATCACACTGGCAGGAATTCATCCATGTCATGGTGCACCTCACAAGTCCCCAAAGTCTTCAGAGGGTAAGGACTCAGGTTATCAGTCACTGCCTTCAGATGAAGTCTTCTTTTTTCTTTCCTACACCTAAAGAAAGGAAAGTTGGGTTCTGAGGAGAACAAGGAGGGAGGAGAAAGGATGAGGGGCAAAGCCAGACCTCAGAGGGCACCTCTGGACCATGGCAGGAACACCAGCGTGGAATGAAATGCTTGGGTCATATTTTCTTTTGATTTAGCTCTATCTAAATTTTGTTTTCCATCATAAACAACCCAATAAAGCTGTTGTGTTACCTAGTTTTACATGAGTGGCAACTTATCAAAAGTGTGTTTCATTGAAGTCTTCATTTTCCAAGGCCCATGAATTCTCCCCAAAAGGAAACACCGCTCAACAGGAACTATTCACACACAAAACCTCCCTGAGCTGGACCGGGAGTTCTGTCAAACCTCTGCAGGATAAGGCCAAATATTTACTATTACACCTGGCTTTTTCTTCTTTTTTCTAAAACTCTACTTATGTCAACTGCCTTGACATAATTAAATCACACCACATTCTTTCTGAGTTTTTACTGTAAATCATTTTGGAGTAAGCAAGTCCTGTTTTCCTCATCTCTCTAAAGCCATTGTCAATAAAGGATTACTGTTTTTCAAAGGAGGAGGAGGGAATTAATTATTTGTGTCTAGGGAAGTAGTTGTATAAGCACCAGAGCTGCTCTTCTTCCTACCTAGTGCCTGAGGTGTTCCCTAGAGAAATCACACTAGAAATAAAACCACGCTGATCTGGGAAACTGAGGCTGGAGAAAGCCTTCCGCCTTTTCATGGCAAAGGTAAAGTCTATACATGTCTCATGCAAAGCTGTAAGCTCCAGAACCGGATATGATCACCTGAATGATGGCTTCTACTGTCAGCCACATTTAGTGTGCTTTCTTTGGAGCAACTTTAGTGTGTATGGGCTGAAAAAGAGGGACAGTGTGATACTTTTTTTAATCCAACAACTTACAACTGTGTCAACACATAAGACAGTCTGTCAAAGCTTTCTGCTGGTGTTGCTGCTGTGAATGAATTTTGAGCATCAGTTGTGAGCAGTAAACACTTTTGCAGTGTGAACAATTCTTTGTACAGTCGGAGTTGTCAACAGCTTACCGTCCCCCTCCAGTGGGGGAGCGAGAGAGAGAATGCCTCCTCTGACAAGGCAAGCTGGCTGGAGATTCAGAAACAGAAAACTGTCGCCACTCCCATTTTTTATCTTTCTACAATTTTGCCTTTCCTTTTGACCATGCTGCTAGATTCCGGGAAAACTGGAGGACCTCTAAATGTGTTGAATCAAGCATCTGCTTGTGCCAGGGGGCATCTGGCCACTTATTGCTGTTCGGGAATTCATGACAGAGTTCGTGGTCCACATCACTTTTGTTCTTAAATTGTCAGAGAAGATATCACTATGAGGAACAAGCTGCCAAGACGCATAGCATACAATTCAAACACTGACTTGAAAGAGATACATCTCATGGTGTCAAATATTTAATTGAGCTTTATTCACGCATTTAAAATGTAGTCACTTGCTCAGGTTGATATGTCTTGTAACTCTATGTATGTTTATGTTTGCCTCTGGCTTACTTTGTTTTGGTCTGGTCTGGTCTTGGTATTATTCAAAGTGTCTGTTCTTCCCTCCTTCCAGCCCCTTACCCATTACTGCAGTGCTCAGCCATGGCATACTCAGTGCCTTCTCTGCTGCACACCCCAGCTCTGAGAACATTTTATGACACAGAAGCCAGTGAGATTCCTTGGCTTTGGCCCACAGTTTTGAGATGCGTTTCAGAGTCAGCCATCTCTTTAGAGTCCCTAAGAAACTATATATGATACATAATGTTCCCATTCTAGCAGCTACTAAAGTATGTCCTAGCGTGTGCAGTCCCTAAGGAGTGTGCTTCCTGTCTTGACCTACAGCATGCCCTGTAAGGTCATATCTTTTTATCCTAAAATTCCTTCTTTCAGATTTTATAAGTAGGCCCCCTTTTTCTAACTTCCCAACTTATTAAATAAGCCTACCATGAGCCATTCCTACTCCACGGGTCGCAGAGCGGAGCAGAGCGACCTGCCCTCACCAGCGTCTCCTCTGGTCTGCCACAGCCCTCCACCCTTGGCACTCAGTGCAGCAGTTGTGCTACACGCACAAAGTGCTCGCTCTGAGGAAGATTGATTTACCTCAATACACGTAAAGCTAGAGCTGCAAGAGAAGTAAGTTGTGTTTCCACCCATTCAGCGTTGCTTCAGGTTGCAGAGATCTCACAGACCCTGTCAGAAACCCGCTAGTGCTTGTCAGGTAGACAGGTCACATGTGCAAGCTCTTGATCCTGTGGAGGTGCCTCTGTGAAAGCGCAAGCTCAAGGTCATCTGGAGAGTGGGTGGACTGCTTGTGCCCTGTGGAAGGAGGCATGCTCTGTACGTGCTACTGACTGGAGCCAGTAGACATCTGACCCCCAGTTTTTTGGGTTTTTTTCAATCAGTTTTAAAATTTTTTCAAAACTGTCCCATAAGGTAATACCTTAATATCCTAAATTTTTTTCTCAATTCTTTGAGAATTTTTCTCAATTTTTTTTTTCTTATTTCGGAGCAAAGAACTAGTTTCACACCCAGTGAAAGGATAGGACTGTTTGTCCTAAGATGCGAGTGTTGGGAAGGGCTGATCCTTTTCAGAGGCAAATGTGCTGCTTCATCCCCTTTCCTGTAAGAGTGGTCAGTTCACCTCCTTCCTGATGGAGAAGAGAGACAGGAGAGGAGTCTATGTCGTCAGAGTCTCGAAAGAGTTAACTGAGAGTATTCTAGAATCATCTCAAAATGTATATAACATAAAAGGCAAATGCAAAATACTTAAATGACAGGTGGCATCATTTGAAAAGGATGTGGGGGCTGATCTCAGAGCTATGATGATACACAGCTGCATTAATTTGCCTAATCACTGGATTGCTATAACCAGTGTCTATAAATAAACACACAAACTAATCTTTTGATTATCCTTTTTCATGGCACATTTTCTTCTCCCTTCCTTCTTTTTTCATCTTTGTGTCTGTTCTTTGTGATTAAACTGTATTTCTAAACTCTGTAATTCCACAGATTCTTCTATAACTGTCATTTTTAAACAACCAAAATAACTTAGAATGGTTCAAAAAGGAGAAATACAGATGGCCAGTAAGTGTATAAAAATGCAGGGGGAAAAGGGATGAATTACCATGTTTAATTATCAGGTAGTCAGAGGTTAAAATTATTGGAAAAACTTGAGCACTGGCAAAGGCGTGCGGGAGAGCAACATTCACGTGCCAAGGCAGCGGGCGCACGTGCTGGTGTCCTGGCATTCTGTAGCAGAATGGTAAATGTGCCTGTCCTTTGATTTATGAAACGCACTTCTGAGTATTTACCCCAGAAGAGCAGCCACACAGAAAGCTACATTCTCCAGGATTCTCATGTTCCCTTGTTTGCAATCATGGAAAAAAAAGGAAAAATAAAAATGATCAAGGGAGCTGATTAAATAAATTCTGGCTCATAATGGAATAATATGTATCGCTTCAGAAGGATCAAATATATTTATTGACAACAACAAAGGCTTACAATAGCTTGCTGTATTGAAAAAGCAGGTTACAGAACAAGGAATATAGTATGTTTGCCCTTATGGGAAACCACTACTTCTCAAATGTTCATGTGCTAATGTAAATTCCTACTTGGCACAATGGGGAAGGAGTCTGAGACCCTGAGTGTGTTAATTTCTCCAGTGTTGTTACTGCTGCTGGTCTGTGAACCACACTTGAGTTACAAGATAAAACTGTACACATACTTATGTGTACACAAATGCTTGGATGTGTACAGAAGCCTCACCATGATGGTAAATGTGGATGGCTTTTATTGTTGATGTTTATTTTATTTGGAAAAGGTCTACAGGGTGTTCAGGGTCTCACTACTAGATCAGACTTGTGTTTGAACCCCAGTTCCACAAAAAAAAAAAATTTAGATCAGACTTGTAATGATCCATCTGTTTACAGCCTCTCAAGAGCTGGGATTACAGACGAGTGCCACCATGCCCAGTCTTAGTGCACCCCGGGGACAGGGCCAGCACAGCAGGTCCGGGGATTGAATCCCTGGCCACTGCGCCTGCTTGCAGGTGCTTTAATCTGCTGAGTTATTTGGCTGACTATCCTTGATGTTTTATATTAACACTTTTTAATGCATCTGTATCAACTTTACCTAAAAAGTAAAAATTTTTTGAATAACAAATAGCTTATTTAAAGCATCGTTTTCAAAGATTCTGACTTCAGATTTGTTGCTCAGACATTTAAGGTAAGGGTAGATCATAAACATGTCATTTTTAAGAATGATGGATCATCCGAATCACATAGATTCTCAAACCCGACCCCCAGAAATTCTGATTCAACCATTCATAAGAGAGGAAGCCAACATTTAAAATAAACTCTCCTGGTCTTCTGATCTACTTAGTGGATTGGCCACTGATCCAGCCTGCTGATTCCTCATCATCCATTTTGGGGCTGAGCACTCAGCATTCAGAGATTTCCACCTGCTATTCTTCCCTGTCCCTTCACAGCCCTTGAGCTTCGGGCTGTAGGAAGGGGTCGTTGATGGCCCGTGACTTCTATTTCCAGTAGAAGTTTTTCCACCAGTTTCCTTTACACTGTTCTGTCATCATATATTAGTTTCCCAGAACTGCCATGACAAGCTGCTAGCCTTGGTGGCTTCACTACACCATAGAGGTTTATTCACTCAGTTCTGTAAGCCAGAAGCCCCAAATCAACATGTCAGCAAGGCCATACTTCCTCCTGAATGCTTGGATCAGAATCCTTCCTCATTCCTGCCATCCTCTGGGGAGGCTCTGGATGTTCCTTAGCGTGTAGACATCTGGCTCCAGTCTCAACCCCATCTCAATGTGGCCTTCTCTTCTGCCTCTTGAATTTAAGGCCCACATAGATGATCCAGGATGATTTCTTCTCAAGATCCTCAACTCACTTATATCTATGAAAACCTTATTTCCAAACAAGGTTGCACAAAGGCGCTAGGGCTTGCAACACAGAGGCATCTTCTTGGGGGACCCCAGTTCAACAACACTTTTGAAGTTATGTAAGATACTGTGTATTTCCCATCAGATTTCTCTTTGAGGTTGAATTTTGGGGTGTTTTCTTCTCTTTATTAGGTAATAGCTATAGGAAATTCTTCCATGAAAAAAAAAAATTGAACAACTACTATGGTGTTTGAATATCCACTCTAGTGACACAGCAGCTCGTTAGAGCTCAGGGTTCTGACCTTCCAGGAGAGCGGGTCCCCTCTTGGAAGCAGCCATCTCAGCCACCAGCAGGCCTATACAACACTCTGTCTGAACACAGCCTGTGCTCAGAGAGAGCTGCAATCATTCTTCTCCATCCTGAAGAGCAGAAATTAGAGATATGTTTACTGAGAAGTGAAAGTTATGTCTGGGTAGAAATTCTAGAAATTCTGTTGCTCTAAGTCATTTGGTTTTGTTCATCTGGATTTTAAACAAGTTCAGAACCACTTTTCCCACACCATCCTTCAAAGAGAAAGAGAGACTGAAACAGAGCCCTTCTTACTGCCCCTGAGCAGCCCTTTCCTGTAAGTCTTTTTTTTTTTTTTTTTGGCTGTTGCTGTTGTTCTGGTGAGGCAGGGTGAACTATGTTTGACACTAAGAATGACACAAGCCTGTCGTTTTATTTTGGTGGTGTTTACTGACTTCATCCTTATGAGGTACACGCTACAGATTTCTCACAGTGGGTATTTTCAGTTGAGGAAGAGGTTTCTCAAAAGTGCTTTGCCAGTGTCTGGTCATGCACAACCTCTGGGCATCCCCGGTGAAGTGCTTTGAGTCATAGCTCCTGCAAGACCCATACAAGATGTGCCTTTGGCTTGTGGTATCTTGGCCTGGACTCATGACATTTCCCAAAATATATAGGAGCAGAACCAGCTTAGTTAAAGGAAATGTTATTCACACGGCAGGTGTCTGTTGCCCCAAAATCAACCTTTGCATTGGAAAGCTCCAGCTTTTTATAGTTGGGGGAGGGGAGGTCATATCAAGCCAGTCTGTTTTTGTTTTGTTTTGTTTAAATAGTAGGAAGTTAGGCGGGTGAGATAGCTCAGCAGACTAAGCACCTGCTTTGGCAAGCTCAGGGACCAGGATTCCCCAGTCCAGCATGCTGCGCTGACCTCACCCCCAGGGCACACTGAGCTGGTAACCGAGTCTGTGCATGGTGGTGAGCACCTATACTCCCAGCGCGGAGGAGGTTGAAAACAGGAGGATCACTGCAAGACCGAGCTGCATAGTGAGACCCTATACCAAATACATAAATGAAAAAACAGTAGGAAGAATTTATTGAGAGAAAGAAAACTTCTACCTGATGGGCTGGCCAGACAGCTCAGCAGATGAAAGCACTTGCTTAGGCAGATGCAGGGACTGGGGTTCGATCCCTGGCATGGCATGCCAGCCCCACACCCATTGTGGGCTGAGACGGCAATTGAGACTGAGCATGGTGGTACTTGCCTGTAATCCAAGCACTGGAGAGGCTGAAAACAGGAAGAAAACTAGGAGTCCAAGCTGCATAGTGACACCATGTACCAAATACATAAATGAAAATAATGATAATAATGATGTTTTAAGTGAAATAAGCAAT
>PVKN010040513.1:0-10730 GCA_004027915.1 Capromys pilorides
AAATTATACTTTTAGGATGTTACTTTAATTTAAATCATCTGTATGATTTCAGTGGTTTGGTTTCATATAGTTCCATTCAGCATATTGATCATAGTTCTATTCTCGTCATGTAAATAGCAAGGTACACTGATTTATATTTTCTTCTCTTTCAATCTAATATTTAATACTATATAAAAATGAATTAAAAAATTGAACCCAATTTTTTGTGGAGTAAGCCACCATAGATCTCAGAAATGTGTATCAACCTTAGGTATAGAGTCAGTGTTTCCAACAATTGACTACTTAATGAAAAAGATATGAGTTTATTTTAGACACTAACCAGATGAAAAAGGAAACTCAAGAGAAAGAACCTGAGAAATTAGACCAACGCACTTTTCATTCTGGTCTGGTGTTCTGTTTTCTAGTCTTATTTTGGTCACCTAAAGAAATAATGATGGAATCGTGTTTGAATGATATCCTCAAGACATTTAGCCTTCTCTAAGTACTAAGTAACTATGAATGATTAGAAACATAAACTGAGATGACTTGAGACAAATAACTATCAATAAACAAGACATCAGCCTCAAGACTGTGAAAAAATTATTCACTTGGGAAGAAGCACCAAGATGGCAGTGGTAAACAGCAGAAAAAGAGCCTTCCTGAGAGTTGCCATCCAGACAGTGGAATGCAGCAACACGAGAAAGACAAAAACGAGGGAATTGGGTTTCCTGAACCCAGGAGGGATATGAAACATGAGTTGAAGCCCATAGAAAGAGTGAGGAGAGAAACTTCAATGAAAGAAGGAGGCAGCTGGCAGTGCTTTCTTCCTCAAATGGGACTCACTGTGAAAGAGGACCAGTTCAAGCCCTGCAGACACAGTGACTGCTGGTGATCGCAAAGGCCTCCACTGAAAGCCACAGAGGTGGAGGAGAACAGTGGATGTAAAGGACTACACTAGCTGGCAGGGAACTCTGAAGACTCAGTCATCATCCCCAAGACAGTGATTGGCCAAGGGCCACTGTGGAAAGGGGCCACCTGAGCTGAACTCACAGTGACTGTTGGCTGCACCTAGCAGCTCCCAGCTGGGCTCAGGTCTATGGAAAGTGCACTGATGGCTGCAGGCTGAAGGAGTCTGATCTCCATCAGAAGGTGCAGGCTTGCTGAGATCCACCATTACCATGAGAAAAAGCTACTATTTCTCACTTGCTGGCAAAAAACAACACAGATCTGGACTCTGGCTCCACATGTTGTCCATCAGTGACAGCAGAGATAAACCTGGAAGTGGATTATTTTATCTCTTTCTCTCACTCTTGTTTGTATCTGTTATTATTGTGCTGGTGGTAGTTTTGTTTTGCTTTTGTGGGTTATTTTTTTTCTCCATTATTTGATCTTGCTTTAAATAAGCATGAACATGTTCTCTATCCTCTTTCTGGTCTTTGTTCTATTCTGGTTTTCATTTTATCTCTTCCTTCTCTCTTTCCCTCCAGTCTTTTGCACCAGTTTCCCAAAGCTAGTCCTCTAGCATCACTTCTAATCTCTTCCTCTTCTTCAACTTCTCCACTTGCTTCCTAACTCATTTTAAGTTTAAACTCCTAAGTACAAAATCAAAATATTAAGGATTTGTATACTGCATATAATTTTGTGGTTTGTTCTAGACTTCACTATATAACCATTCATTCATATGGTTAAAGGTAACCAATTAATGGATTGCTCAGTTTGTCATTTTCTAGGCTTTGTTTGATGCTATTGCCATTGATGATGGTACCACGATAGCCAAAATTGTCAATACTGTTTAAACAGCTACTTTTCCTAATATTTCAAGACAGATTGACTAAAGGCCATAGAAAATAATGTGGCACAATGACAAAGAACCAAGTGCTTGGCCAAACATACAGCAATTTCTCATTCACAGCAAACTGAAAAGGTAGGATCTTGCAAAACTCAAAACACAAAAGCTAGCTAATCCTGGAAGATAATTTGAAAAAAATAGTTATTTACTCTGGAATCATAATAAAGTAACCCACCATAGACAACTTACAAGCATCACCACAGGAATTAAACAAACAAAAAAAAAAAAAATGAGAAGACATTTAAACAAGACGAAACCTCAGACATCCAGTTCAACAAAGACAAAGGGTGGGTGAGGTGCGACAATCCAAAAGCAACCTATCTGACATTACTCAAATGGTTAATACAAAGCAATTTAACAAGGTTCTAGAAAAAATCAAATAAGAAATAATTTCTCAAATAACTACAAAAATGCTGTCCACAATGAAAATCAAGCTTAGTGACTCTATAACAGTTACAAACAAAAATATAGAGGCGTTTAAGAAAACTACAGAATCCATGAATGCTTAGCAGTTGAAAAAAAATAGAATCCATTAGGCAGATACAAGCAAATAAGCAGGAGAATAAAAGTTCCACTGAAGTATCCACAGCAGATTATGCCAATTTGAAGACAGAATCTCAGATATAGAAGACAGGTTTGTGATTAGTGATCACGAAAAAAAAAAAATAAAAAGATTTGTTAAAAATAGTAAGGGCCCATGAGAAAACAATATTTCAGTTGCTAAATGAGGAAAAGAAGAATAACTTAAAATTTATTGAGTCCAGAAAAAAGCAGGAGATACTGTACATGATATATTTTATAAAAAAAACTGTTCACAGATGTCATGGTAGAAAATTTCACTGGTAGAGAAAAAGAATTTGACATATTGATAATTGAGGCTAACTCTTATTCACCATTTTAACAAAATAAAATCTATATCCAGGTATATCATAGTCAAAATTCCAAAAATTTGATATGAGAATAGAATTTTAAAAGCTGTGAGAGGATAAAAGAAAATTATACAGGAAAGTAAAACAGAATTAAAGCTGACATCTCATCATAAACCCTCAAGTCACGGAAAGCTTAGAGTGAAGGAAAACAGCCTTTAACCCAGATTGATGTACCCCACAAAACTGTCTTTCAAAACTAATGTAAAATAATATAAAATAATATCTGAGAAATTTCATGACCACCAAAGCAGCATGAAAAAATGTTTTTTAAAACATATTAGAGTAGGGTAACACGGGCCATGGAGATAGCTCAGTGGCACAAGTGCCTGTCTGGCAAGTGCAAGGTCCTGAATTCAATTCAGGGTTCTGAAAAAAAAAAAAAAAAAAAAAAAAAAAAAAAAAAAAAAAAAAAAAAAAAAAAAAAAAAAAAAAAAAAAAAAAAAAAAAAAAAAAAAAAAAAAAAAAAAAAAAAAAAAAAAAAAAAAAAAGACAAAAAGAATGGGAAAATAATAATTACAACTTCCTGAAACCTACAGAAGGAATCTACCAGATAGCATAAACAATTAGAGAGGAAAGAAAGAGGAAGAGCTAGTAACAGGAAAAAAATATGACAAGGATAAGTCAATTATCAGTTATAATCATCACAGCTAATGGTGGTGAAATCACCAATTTACATAGACAGGTAAAATGGACCAATAAGAAATATCCTACAATATGCTATATAATTAATTTGAAAGAGAAAAGAATAACAATGAGACAGTTTCAAAATACATTAGTAGGACTGTTACAAAAATTAATACATTGTATATTGTCTTCATAGTAGTTGTTCAGAGTACAAAATGCAGATATGATCTTTTATAAACACTATTAGTACAAATATTTCTTCTCATTGAACTAAGATAAAGTATCTGTGTATATAGTCCAATAGTCCCTAATAGCTGTTGATCATCAGCAGAAGTGGCAATGTTGAAAGCTGTGGACTTAAGCCTTTTACAACTCAGTATATTAATATGGCTTTACTTTTTATACTTCGTGGTTAGCCTTTTTTACTGAATGATTAAGATCAAGATAAATCAAATCCCCTCAAGATTTACCCTGAACCATGTACAATGTTTATAGATCTTTTGTGAGTGTCAGCCATCACTCATCACCAATGGATGAGTCACAGCCATTACTTCACCAATTTGCTCTCTGTGAAAGCCTGAGACAATGTTTTCTCTGAAAGAATCTCTTAAAAACAACTAGGATGCAAGATGATGCAAAGATGAACAATATGAGACTAATAGGCATCAACGAGAATGAGGGAATCAAAACAAATGATACTAAAAAAATATGGGCAGAAGTAATAGCAGAGAACATCCCAAATATGAGAAAACAATGTGGCATTCAGCTAACTGAACCAAACAGAACTCCAAATAACATCAACCCAACTAAAAGCACACCCACACATACAATATTTAAGACCCCAGAAATCCAGCAGTAGAATAATATACTGAAAGCCACTAGAGAAAAGAAACAGATCACAATTAAAGGGAACCACACCAGAATAACAGCAGATTTCTCTTCACAAACCATGAAGACAATAAGAGCATGGAGAAGAGTGCTTCAAGTCCTTTGTGAAGAGAAATTCCAGCCAAGAGTGCTAGACTCTGCAAATCTTTCAAATATGAGGGACAAGTGAAATACTTCCATGACAGAGAACAACTAAAGAATTTCATGATGTCAAAGACAACCCTACACAGAATAATACAAGATATTTTAGAGAGGAACCAAAATGACCCAAACTCCATGAATGAGAACAGAAAGAACCTGCATAATAGGGTAAATAATTCAACACAGGAGAGAAAAAGGATAAATGATAACAAGTGAATAATATGGCAATCATAAGTCAATACATTTAAATTATAACCATCAATATAAACAGACTTAATTCTCCAATCAAAAGAAATAGACTGGCACAGTGGATTAGGAAGCAATATCCAACAATATGCTGTATACAAAAAACACAGCTAACTCATAAAGAAATTCATGGGCTGAAACTCAAAGGACATAAAACAATACTACATGCCCCAGCACCTCAGAAAAAAGAAGGGGAGCAATCCTGTTTGCAGGTAGCCTTAACTTCAGATGAAGATTGATCAAATGAAAAAAGAAAGGTCACTATTTATTGGTTAGGGGAAAAATTTAAGACTAAGAGGTAACACTTATAAATATGTACGCACACAACATAGGAGCATCCAGCTATTTAAGACAGATCTTAATGGACATGAAAAATCTAACATCCAATACCACAATATTAATAGGAGACCTTGACACCTCATTATCCCCAAAAGACAGGTCAAGCAGACAGAAAATTAGCAAATAAGTAGCAAAGCTGAACCATAACTTGGACTAACAGTGCTTAGCAGACACATAGAGTGTTCCACCAAACCACTTCTGAATACACATTTTTTTCAGCATCACATGGGAAATTTTCTGAAATAGACTACATACTGGTCCATAGGTCTTGCTTAGGTATATGTAAGAAAACACAAATTATACCATGTAAATTATCTGAACACAGTGCAATGAAACTGGAAATAAATGACAAGAGAAAACAAACAAACAAAAACAAACAAAAAAAAAAAAAAAAAAAAAAAAAAAAAAAAAAAAAAAAAAAAAAAAAAAAAAAAAAAAAAAAAAAAAACACAGAAATACATGGAAATTAAATAACATCTATCTCAGCAACCAATGGGTTACAGATGAAATTAAACAAGAAATTAAACAATATCTACAATTTAATGAAAATTCAAACACAACCTACCAGAAATTAAGGGATGCAATGAAAGCAGTTCTTAGAGAGAAATTTATAGCTCTGAAATCATACATTAGGAATGGGGACAAATAAATGCTTTAATGCTGCATCTAAACTGTCTAAAAAAGGAAGAGCAAACCAAATCCAAAACCCAAAGATGAGAGGAGAGCATAAAGATTAGAGCAGAAATTAATTCAATCAAGACAAAGAAAACAATACAATGAATTAATCTATAAAAAGCTGGTTCTTTGAAAGATTAAATAAAGTGGATAAGCCCCTAGCTAATCTTATCAAAAAAAGGAAAGAAAAAACTCAAATTCAAGCAATGGGGAATGAAAAGGGTGAGATTACCACAGATACACTGGAGATTCAAAAGATCATTCATAGCTACTTTGAGAATTTTTACTCTGATAGAATTGAAGACATAGATGAAATGGCCAGATTCGAAGAAAGGTACAATTTACCAAAACTGAATGAAAAATATATAAGAACTCTCAATAACCCAACAACGGCCAATGAACTCCAAAATGTAATTTAAAAAACAAAAAACCTACCAACAAAGAAAAGTCCAGGTCCTGATGGGTTCACAGACAAATTCTACAAGAAATTTACAGAAGATATAATCCTAGTACTCCTCAAACTTTTCAATTAAATCAAAAAAGAAGTGATCCTCTCAAAAACATTCCTGGAGGCAAGTATTATATTGATACCAAACCAGAGAAAGATGCAACTAATAAAGAGAACTATCGGCCAATCTCTCTCATGAACATAGATGCAAAAATTCTCAGTAAAATCCTAGCAAATAGAATACAGCAAATCATTAATAAGATTATACATCATGACCAGGTAGGATTCATTCAAGGAATGCAAGGATGGTTCAACATACACAAATCTATAAATGTAATACACTGTATCAACAGAGCCAAACACAAAAAACACACTGCATCAATTGATGCAGAAAAGACTTTTGATAAAGTCCAACACTCATTCATGTTCAAAGCTCTACAGCAAATTAGAATAGATGGCCTCTAATTCAATCAGATAAAGCTTCTATGACAACCCAATGGCTAACATAATTGTAAATGGAGAAAAACTGAAGACTTTTACTCTCAGATCTGGTGCAAGACAAGGACGTCCTCTATCACAATTTCTATTCAATATAGTTCTAGAATCATTAGCTGGAGCCATTAGACAAGAGAGAGAAATAAAAGGAATAAGAATAAGTAAAGAATATATTAAACTATCATTATTTGCAGATGACTTGATAGTGTACTTAGCAGACACAAAAATCTCCACCAAGAAGCTACTAAAATTAATATACAAATTCAGTAGCACAGCAGGATATAAAGTCAATACCCAAAAGTGAGCAGCATTCCTCTACACACATAACAGACACACTAAGAGAGAAATCAGAGAAACAATCGCTTTTACAATAGCACCACAGAAAATGAAATACTTAGGAATTAATCTAACCAAAGAAGTAAAAGATCTATTCAATGAAAATTACAGTACTCTGAAAAAAGATATAGAGGATTTCAGAAAATGGAAAAATATTCCCTGCTCTTGGATATGAAGAATCAACATTGTGAAGATGGTCATACTCCCAAAATTGTCTTACAGACTTAATGTAATCCCTATCAAAATACCATCAACATACCACACAGATCTAGAGAAATTATTCCCAAAATTTATTTGAAACCAGAGAAGACCTAGAATAGAAAAGACAATCCTGGGCAACAAAGATAAGGCAGGAAGCATTGTATGTCCTCACTTAAAATTATACTCCTAAGCTACTATGATAAAATCAACATGTTATTGGCAAAAAAAAAGTAGACCTGAGGATCAATGGAATACATTATAAGATGCAGAAGCAAGTACTAACACACTCAGCCAACTTATCTTCAACAAAGAGGCCAAATATGTTTACTGGAAGAAAGACAACCTCATTAACAAATGGTGCTGGAAAAACTGGATCTCTACAGGTTGAAAACTAAAACTTGACCCAGGTCTACCACCATGCTCTAAACTAAAGTGGAAGTGGATTAAAGATTTAAATATTAAAACAGAAACACTAAATCTCCTGGAAGAGAAAGTGGGAGAAAATCTTGAAGACATGGGGGTAGGCAAACAGTTTGTAGACATACATCAAAATGCACATGTAACACTTGAAAGAATTAATAACTGGAACCTCCTTTTATTGAGAAGTTTTTGCACATCAAAAGAAATTACCAACAGAGTGAAAAGACAACCCACAAATTTTGAAAAAAAAAATAACTAGTAAGTATTCCGACAAAGATCTTCTATCTAGAATTTATAAAGACTAAAAAGCATTAGGACCCAAAATTTGAAGATCCAATGCAGAAATGGGCATCTGAGATGAACACACATTTCTCAGTGGAAAGAAATATTAGAAATTAATAAATACATGACAAAAGCTCACATCAGTAGTCATCCATGAAATCCAAATTAAAGCAACACTAAGACAACATCTACCCTACAAAGAATGGCTATCAAAAGAAATCAACCAGCAACTAATGTTGGCTAGGCTGTGGGGAAAAAGGAGACCTTCACTGCTGGTGGGAATGTAGACTGGGGCAAATATTATGGAAATCATTGTATAAACTCCTTTAAAAACTAGAACTGTAAATCTCATTCAATCTAGCTATCTCCCTATGGGAATTTTCCTAGAAGAACTGAAAACATCATACCATAGTGATGCTTGTGCATCTATATTTATAGCGACACAATTTGTGAGAGCCAAATCTTGGAAAAAAACAAAATGCCTGTCTCCTGAAGAATGGCTGAAAAAGATGTGGTGTTGTTATACAATAGAATATTACTCAGCTATAAAGAATGATAAAGAATGAAGCCTTCATATATCAGTGGATGTATCATGAGCATATACTCATAAGTGAAATAAACCAGACCTACAGGTGCAAATATTGTATTGTCTCCCTAGTGTAAGAACTCAAAGAAGAAATAAAAATGGAAAGGGATAACACAGCGAAATGGAAATCAAGAACTTAAGGATTACACAACAAAGAGACAGCAAGCAGAAAAGTTAGGAAACATGATGGGGCAAAACCATGCACTAATACACTCAGGATGATTTAGACAATGGTCCTAAGAATCTCCAACAGGTTTTTGAAACTAGAAGTTAATTGGTTAAATTCTCACCCTAACCAACTATATATGTTAATATTGGTGAAGCAAGCAACTACACTGAGGATAGCAATGCTAAATACTAAAACCATGATTAGAATGCCCATCATTCTAATCTTTTAGATGCATGCTGCTTCTAATGGCATGCTATACTCTTTCCCAAGTAAACGTTTTACTTTCTTTTTGTTTTCTGTTTTTGTTTAAAAAAGGGGTAATAAAAAAGAATAAGAGATGAAGAAAAACTATCATAGCATTGACCTTCTACAATTTTGTATATGGTTAGATTTCTAAATTTCTTTTTACAAATGTGTAATATTTATCACATTCTACAGGGATTTATTAAAATATAAATGACTGATGGAAAATACCGGTTCCATGTTAAGTCGAAGGCATTTGATATTCAGAAAGACAGTGATGTTAAGCTCAAGTGCCTAGTTATAGGGTAATAGTATTACTAAGTTTCTCTTCTGTTTTTTCTTTTTTGTTTTTTTGTTTGTTTGGGTTGTTTTGTTTTGTTTTGTTTTGTTTTGTTTTGTTTTGGCAGGACCAGTGTTTGAACTCACAATCTTGCACTTGCCAGGCAGGTACTTGTGCCACGGATCTATCTTCCCAGCCCCACTAAGTTTCTCTTCTGGAGGGTTAACAACTTAAGTTTGCAGACCAAAAATATTAGAGAAAAAGAAGGGCTACAAAGATAGCCAATAGTTTGGCCCTAGCCCCTCTAGGTCAGTGAGGAGTAAGAACATAAAAAAACCTGTACCATAACATCCTATAACTCAGTGGTGTCCCAAATTTTCTGTTCAAGGAGAAATGCAGCCACAGAGGAAAGCAATCAATGATGTATAGTGTGACTAAGGAGAATCACCTAGAGATAAAACATTCTCTCAGGCTTTCACAGAGAGAAAACTGGTCAAGCAACAGCCATGACTTATCTAGATGGCTGCCACTGACAATAGTTCTACAAAATCCTGTACATGGTTTCAGGGTAAATCCTGAGGGGATCTGACTGACCTTGTCAAATACAAAAGTAGCATTTTTTGTTATATAGGTCTTGCTTTAACTTGGTCTTTATCTTCCAGCAGTAATGTTTAACCACAAGGTATACAAAGTAAAGCCACATTAATATGCTGAGTTGTAAAAGGCTCATGTCAGCAGCTTACAACATTGTGCTGACTAACTTCTGTTCTAAATTCTATTATGGACTATTGCACTATACATACAACTACTTTCTCTTAGTTCAATGAGAAGAAATATTTGTACTAATAGTGTTTAGAAAAGATATCATGACTGCATCTTGTACTCTGAACAACTACTGTGAAAACAACAATATGCATTGTGTTAATTATTATAACTGTCCTACAAACATGTTTTGCAACTGTCTCATTATTATTCCTTTCTTATTAAAATTAATAATATTTTTTAAAAGTACCTCAAATACAACAAGTGTGTGTGTCATTTTCCTTTTGAAAATAACATTCAATATAAAAAAATTTGATATTGGTTACATTTAAGTAGACATTATGTAAGTAAATAGGCACTTGTGTCTAGATGTGCCCCCAAGCCTCATGCAATCACTGGTGCAGCTTGTAGAGTTTGTGACTAATTCATGATCCAATGCTGAGTTTATGGGTGTGAGTCTTACACCTACCCTGGTTTGAGTAATCTGCATTATAACATAAAGAGGGAAGAGGAAAGGCTTCCTAGAAGCCTCAGCTGCTGCTCCTCTCTTTGCTTTATGCTGTTTTCTGCTGCCATGAGCTGTTACCTTCTGCCATGTACTGCTCACCATGGAGTCAGCTTAGTATGGACTGAAACCTTCCCTAATTGTAAGCTAAGTAAACCTTTCCTTCCTTAAAGGTGGGGGGCATTGAATATTTTGTCCCATCTGAGAGAAGAGTAACTAAGACTTCATAGGACCAGAAATAAAGATCCTTGTATTCTACTCATTTGCCAAGCTATCACCCTCCTCTGAATGTGTCATTTTTAACTATTAAGTTATATCAGCTGCCATTATATA
>PVKN010040514.1:0-10705 GCA_004027915.1 Capromys pilorides
AGCAGCAGCAGCAGCAGCAGCTTCTGCAGTCATCATTCCCAAATGGATCCTGTGATAGCCCTCACAATTGAAGTCATCCTCACAATCAAAGTCACCCCCATTGGCTCACATAGTCTTATGGCTGGGAAAAAAAGAAGCTTCATAAAAGCAAGTTTGTATGTTGAGCTGTGCAACATCCTAATCTCATGTTTCAGGCCCCTCTGTCCCTTCCTCTATCATCCTGCATGAGCCCTGTCACTCGCAGAGACACTTCTTGGGGACTGGCAGTGCCACTGGGACCAGTCACACCGAGACCAGGTAAAGAGGCTCTGGCCCCCAGCCCCATCTGTTCCGCGAACTCCACCCACCATTGGGACTGGCCCTGGGCAACCAGATAAAGATGCTCCCAGCCTGGCATCCATTCCCTGGAGCTCCAGCTCTACCTATAGCCCTGACCCATGGGGCCTCGTGGCAGCCAGCCACCAGAACTTCAACCAACTGCCAGGCACAGCTGGAGGGGAATAAGCTTGGTGGATCTGGACCCAAACTCCCTTAGGTGCTAATGGCATAACTTCACCAAAGTGCAGAGATCACTGCTATACAAAATGATAAAGACAAGGAGTAAGATGTAATCTCAGATCCCAAGCCCACTGGGAACTAATACAGGAGACATTACCATGGAAGAAAATGGGAATCATGCACCGAAACCTCTGAATCGGCAGCATCTGAGGTAGACAGACAAGTGCAGAAATGTATAGAGCAGCTCAGATCAGAGATAGCATCTGAATTAAAAAAAAAAAAAAATGGAGCAGAGACCCTTCTCACCATTAGAGACATGGAGCTGTGTGTGTCGCCCCAGAGAACCTCACACAGGAACACTGCAAGCTGGCCTGGGTAAGTTGTGCCTCCCAAGCAAAAGGCATCATATGGCCATGGTATAGGAAAGTGCCCAGGAAGAAAGGATGCCCTGAGTGAAGGGTAAGCACCCAACACATGGTGTAGGTGGGCACAGCAGCCCTGCACCTGGGCATGGCAGCCTCCCTGCTGCAGCTCCCCTGCCTCCACCCTGCACCAGTCCACCTGGCCGGCCTGCACTGCCTGTCTGCTCTGGCCCGTATTCCTTTCTGCTCCTCCTGCAAGAAGCACAGCCTTGGAGCATTCTCAGGCACCCGGTCCTCTTTCTGGTCCCTGCCACCACCACTAAAGATGCCCTCTGTACCCCACCCAGATGGCCCAGTATTGTATCCCCTCCCCCAGTTGTCAATCATTGCTACACACGGATTTTGCTTCATGTATATATATATATATATATATATATATATATATATATATATATATATCTGTGTGACATATGGAATGCTGTTTGGTGTATACTCAAGCTTAATAATTGCTATCACATTGTACGCATTCTTCTGGAACTTGCTTTTCTCGCTGACATGTCTATGAGATTTACACACACTGACAGGTGCAGCTATTGCCCTTTGGCTTTCATTACTACAGAGTATTTCATTATAGAAATGAATACTCTAAGGACAGAACAAGAAATGGTTTACTTTGAAGTCTCCAGAGCCCTGAAACTGGAATACAGCGGGAAGTGAGCATCAGTCTCTGATTTAGTCCCTTGCTCCCTTCAATCGATGCAATGCTCATAATTAGAATAAATAACTAGAAATTTCAATTGTGTTTCTTTCTGGAGTGAAAACATGCAGGCAAACCTTTGTTTTAAATAACAGAATCAGGAATTTGTAGTAGAATATAAAAAACTGGACTCATTGGCCAGGTCACAGCTGCCTGGTCCTGAGGATTCCACGTGTAACTCACTCCACATGGGGCTAGGATGAAGGTTCTGGAGCTGAGGACTCAGGATAGATCTCTCTCTCTCTCTCTCTCTCTCTCTCTCTCTCACACACACACACACACACACACACACACACACACACACACACACGAGACCCCTTGCAAACAGAGCAAACCCATCTGCCGATGGATAAAATCACCAGTCTGGCACCTCATGCTCACCCATCCTTCTGCAGTTGGAAGAGAACTATTCAACACTAGGTGACATCTTGGTGCCAAGGAGCCTGTGGCTGGCACAGGGAGAAGTCGGGGCACTGAGAGAAATGAGAGTGGAAGCCCAAGAGAAGCCAAGGCTTTGAAGCTGCAGCAGGTCCATCTGTCTGAAGGAGCTGTTTCTAGAAGGAACCAGCTGTCTGATATGGGAGAAACTGGAGTAATAATGTGCATTGAAAATAAAATTGCGTGAGAAAGCAGCCAGTCTGCTCTGATTTGATTTTCTCCAGGCCACACCCAATGTCCTTGTCCTATTTTATTGGCTTGTAGATCTGAGCACCAAGCACTATGAGTCATTTTGGGAGATCCGACCAAGGGAAATATGCTATCAGAACCCTCAAGGAGATGCACGTGTGTCCAGTACCCCATGTGATGCACGGGAAATGACTGCAGTGGCCACTCGGCCTTGTCATGAAGGCTATGGAAGAAACACTGAGAAGAGGTCACTTCAGTTGGCTTCAAGATTCCTTCCAGCAGCACATGAAAATTTTTAAAGCTGCTGTCACCTGGAGTTTAAACGACAAACCAACTGAGAACCTAGAAGATGCTCACATGCAAATCATAAAGACAAAATCTTTCTGCTATCATTTAGGGAGGAAAATTGCTACAACACATGGGGGAGCACTAAGGGGACCGTATCCTGCAGAGCCTGTGGCTGGAAACTTGGTACCCAACACCACTGTGTTGTGGTCAGGACCTTAGGGAGTGTGAGGGTCTTGGGGTGGAGCCAAGGCAAGAGGATCAGCGCCCCACTGCAGGAGCCATCCTCCTTGGCGTGGGTTCATTAGAAACAGGCAGGGCTGAGCCTTCTGCTCTCTCCCCCTCTCTTGCTGTGCCAGCACCTGAGCTGACTCAAAAAGAAGCCCTTGGGAGATGCGTGCCCTTGATCTTGGACTGCCCAGTGTCTAGCACTGAGGAAACCACAGTCTGCTCTCTGCGAATGACCCAGTCTGTAGGTGCTGTCACAGCAGTGCGGTGGACTGAGAACGGGCTAAGATCGCCTGGCTTGGCAGTCTCAGTTCCTGATTTAGCTCCAGCCCTTTCCCTCAGCACCTCCTAGCACTGTTCCTTCGCTCTTCTTACTGCCTCTTTAGACACAACTAAAGAGGAAAGAGCCAGTCCCATTCAGAAAACACAGACCTCCTGGCTCAGGAGAGACGCAGGAAGTGGAATGTACACACAAGCAGGAGGGGCAGCAAAAAGGAGAGAACCCGAAGGGAGCCCTGGGCTCTACGGCCCAGTCCTCCTGCATTTCCCGGCCAGGCTGCGCGGAGGACCACAGGAGGCACCAACGTTCCACCCCCATGAGCAGACAGGAGCAGCCGTGGACAGAGGCCCTTGGAAAACCACTTCCCACCAACTGCTCACCTCTCTGTTCTCTCAGTGACTCAAAAATGCTAAAAATACAAACTGATTCAGTTTCTAAAGCTTCTGCTCTCCTGCCATAGAAACAGAGGGCTGGATGCTGAGGCACAAGATGGGAAACCAAATTACTCCCTCGCTGTGGGCAAGCAACCCGAGCAGACATTTCCCTTCGGCCTAGCAGAAGTTCTGCATGAGAGATCCCACCTGTCAGCCCTCACCTGTGTCAGGACAAAAGCTCTGAGGCAGCATCTTTATCAGAAGTTGGAAGTAAGCTTTATCAAAAACACTGTTATAGCCCGCTGGTGCCAATTTGCTGTTTGACAACCAGGCATCATCTGAAGAGGCCAGACACCTCTGTTCCATGAAACTATGGATAGCAAACAACTTTTACACCTGCTGCCACCAGGCAGCTGGCCAGGACTAAACCCTAGGATAGAGAGGCACCTACACCCCCATATATTCCAACCCTGTGTTTATGCCTCCCTGTTCAGGATGGATCCCCTCACACTGCAGGGAATTACATCTCCAAATTATATCTGATATTTCTGTTGCTGTAACTGTTATATCAGCAGCACAAGTGGAATCAGTCCCACGTAAGACAGAAGACATCCCAGAAAAGGCCCAGTTCTCCCATCTAAAGGGGCTTTCCATAGAGCAGGACATCAGCCCCAGGGCCTCCTGAACAGGGCTTCCCTCTGTCCACAGCACTCTTGAGTCTTACCTGTTAGACCACCAGGGCTATCCTGTGCCTGGCTTCCCCCGTCTTCACACTTCACAGCCTCCTGTATAGGAAGGGGCCCCTTTCACCTGTGAAGTGTTCTCTCTTGCCATACCCTCCACCCTGGATCCTTGTCCTCTCTCCTGCCCCTCAGTGGTCCCCACACCAAGCAGTTAGAGGAGTTGTGCTGGAATTCTCAACTCCACTCCAAACTACTGATCCTCTCCTCCTTGCATCATTGACTGTCTCTCTTGCTTGGGTCAGGTTCTCTGCCCACCAGCCTTGCCCACCTCCCACCTGCACACAGATGCCCACCTCTGTATCCACAGCTGATCATGTGACTCCTGTTACACATATGGACACCATGCCCATAGTCCCCTGCTCATACCACCCTCACCATGAGGTCTGGGACCCCCCCACCATCCACAATGCCATGCCAGCCTTCCCAAGTGGTCCTATGATGATGTGAGGAGGGCTATTGTTCTATTTGCCATACCCAGAACAGTTCAAGATATGTATTAGCAGGTGTATAATTAATATTGTGAAAGAATGGATGGCTGGGTGGCTGCTCAAGAGTCAGTGTAAGCATCATTTTCCTTTGAGAATATTTCTTGATTTATCTTCTTAATCTCAATAAGCCAAATCTGTTACCCTTCATTTATGTGTCTTCTTCCACCCACATCATCTTGTATATACCTGTCTCCTAACACCTGTTATCCTGTGCGGGGACCATTCTTTTTCAGGGGGAATTATCAGTAAGTTTCAGGCTGTGTGAGAGCAAAACCTGTCATATTTGCTCTCCTCCTCCCTCTCTATATCCCTTTCTCTTCTCTGCCTCCCCTTTTCCACACTACTCCAACTTCTCCTGCATATCTGATACTTCAACAACCAGGTACCTGGTCAGGTATCCCAGTATCACGTGCATCTCTGTAGACCCCTCACTGGGGACAGAGACCGACATACAGAAAGTTGTCCATATGTTTTAGGCTCATCCACATTTACACTGAGATAGGGAGCCTTTTGCCCTGGATAGTTCATGGGGCTAAACTAACATTCAAATATGCATCAACCCTTTAGGTCCATGGAGCAAACCTAATGAATGACACTGAAATTTTCTTATTCAACAACTTAAAAACTTCTCATTGTGCAGACAGCAGATAAGCTAGAAATATGGTGTGCAGGCTATAATTCAGGCCAGTTCAAAGGTATGACAAAGGTCACATTTCCTTTCTATGTTTGTGGATCCAACTGACACTTCAAGGATGCAAGCTGGAGTGAAATAAAATAGGCAAAAGAGTTCCTTGTGATATAAACGGCATAGAGGTGGGGACAGAAAATCAAACACGTTCTCCATGAAAAAGCTCTAAGCCTGATTTAGGACACATGATTTTTCACTGTTTCATGCCCTATGGATGTGCCACCCCGCAGACCAGCTGATCTAAGATGCCAGGAGGTAAAGCAAGCCAACTGAGAGGAAGATGCAACTTTACCAGGTCCTTTCTCATGGTCCCAGAAAACAGCTGGAAATCTCTTCTATAGTTGGGGGTCCCAAAAGCTCTTCTTCAGATAAATCAGCTTGAGGTAGGGAGATGGAGGCACACACAGGACTGCAACTCGCAGGGCCAGCAAGAGACGAAGGGCTAGAGACTGCCACATGACACTGCCATAGAGCAGATGGGTGTCCCTAATGGTTCACATGTAAAGGCTGGGTCCTCAGGGCTCCTTGATGCTGCTGGCACCTTTAGGAGATGGGCCCGAGTGGGTGTTCTATCAAGCATTGGCAGTGTGCCCATGAAGGGGATAGTGGAACCCCAGTTTCTGCCTCTCTCCACTTCCTGGTGCAAGAGATGGAAAGAGCTTTAAACTCCTTCCATGATGAGCTGTCTACATCAGGGGACAAGCTATTGATTCCACCGAACCTCAGACTTGAGCCTCCAGAAATCTACAACCCAGCATAGATCTTTCCTCTTTATAAGTTTATCATCTCAGTATTTTTATAGTAGTGGGGCAAAGCTGCCTGTCACAGGTGACAACGCCACTCAGTTGTGCTGCTTTCCATAGCCACTGATAGTCAAGACATTGTCCATGGTTAGTGGATAAAAGAAGTAAATGTCTCAAAGTCTAAAAAAATCAGTGTCAATACTGGCTCAGTGTCCACGTGTGGCAAAACCATACTTTTTAAAAATATATATATTTCGTACAGGGTCTCACTATGCAGCTTGGAGTCATAGTGATCCTCCTGTTTTCAGCCTTCCCAGCACTGGGATTACAGGCATGTACCACCATGCCCAGATTTGGTAGCTGGCTCAGCACACCTAAGGGTGGGGCTGGTGTGGCACGTGGTGCTGGGGATCGAAACCTGATCCCTGCACTTGCCTAAGTAGGCACTTAGGCTGCTAAGCTATCTTATGGGCCCCAAAACCTATACTTTTAATTTCTGAAAGACCAGAGTCCCTTTAAGGTCATTATGCCCAAGTCTGCAGTAGGAAGGAGAAGAGATGCCCTCCTTGGGGTCTCCGCTGACAAGCTTGTAACCTTGAGCATGACCTTTACACTCCTGAGTCTCAGGTGCATGGTTATGCTCAGGAAATAGCAGTGCTCCACAGAGCTGTTGTAGAGGTCATATGTGAATCTGTAAGGACATATGTCACAGACGTCACACACGATAAATCAAAATGGTTATTATTAAATGTTCTTGCTTCAAATTTGAGGGCCTTGAATGATGTAAATTTTGCACTAGCTCTCAAACTCTGGGACAAGTGGAGTTTTTTTGTTTTGTTTTGTTTTGTTGTTTGTTTTTGGAATTATAGCCAGTTCAGCCTGCCCTAGGGATGGGGCTGGTGTGGCATGTGGTGCCAGGGATCGAACTATGGTCCTTGCAGTTGCATAAGCTTTCCTAAGCAGGCGCTTTAGGCTGCTGAACCATCTTGCTGGCCTGGGACAAGTGTTTGTTGTCAGGATGAGAAGCCAGCAGGAGCCAGAGTCCACCCATCCTACAAGGTGCAGGGCAGGGGTTGAATTGTGTCATCAAGACCCATGTGGACACTTTTTGTATGCCTATTACACTTCAGTAAGAAACAAACATCATAGGAAGCTAACTGTCCCCTTTGCTTCCCGAACCTGCTTGGTTCGGGTCCTGCTGCACCCGGAGCCCAGGGCTACTCCTTTCCTCTCCCATCTCTGGGCTCCAGTTGTGCTGACCCCATCAATCTTTGCTCTATCCTTGCCAACCTCAGGTACTTCGTGTGGGCTGCCAGCTTGCTTTGTATATTCTTACACCCTTCATAAGTAGCTTCTTATCTTTCAGATCCAAGGTTGTTACTTCCTCGGCAGACATCCTCTGCCCCTGCGCTGTCAGGTGTCCCATTTACACTCCCTTGATTTCCTTCTTATTGTTCATACAATGCATAATTACCTATTCCTTTAACACCTGTATCCCTGATAGACTTTGTGGTCCTGGTGCCTGAGTTTTCTTCCTTGATGTGTCCAGAGCACCAAGGGCAGCACCTGTACTACATGTTCAACAAACACTGCTGCTGAAAAACATCAGGGCTGGTGCTTTGCATCCAGCATCTCAGGGGTGACCTGCTAAAGCTCTGGAATATCCTAGATGCCTCATTACTCACTGGTGCAATTTTGGTTCATTTGTCTTCACTTGCCCTTTGTGGTCATTGAGATGCTTAACACTCAGCTGTCATTTACCATGCATTCTTTTTACACCTTTGAATTCAGCTATAAAGTCACACTTGGTTTTCCTCTGCTCAGGCTGCTGATCCCATGCAGATCCATTACACATTCTTATTCTTCTGTTGTGTTTTTGCTTCAATGTAAGCTCCACCATGCAGGTGCATGGAGGGAAAAATTCTAATCCAAACATGCATGCTTCACTAGTGGGGTAAGAGTGGATGATTGTACCACCCACTCTCATTCACCTTCAGAGTAATCCTAGTGCCTCACATCCATCAGGCACCAAATGGAAAGGGAGCCAGAGACCCATCAGAGTCTAGTAGTGAACTGAAAGTGACCCGGTGGAGTCGGGCCAGAGATAGGCTTTGAATGCAAGCAGCCTCCCTGGAGCCCCTGACTATTTTGGTGACTTCCATAAACACTAATTTCTTTCCAACAAGTGAGTTATAAAAATACAACACCCTGAGTGTTTATATCTTGACTTTCTTTAAGCAAAAAAGAAAATAAGTGACAGCACCACTTTACACTGTATTTAACCACTAAATTCATGTTGACTTGTTAGCAGGATGTGATCTGGTTCCCACAGCACTCAAAGTGACAATAGAGCATGTCAAACCAGGTCAGGAACACTGAGTGAACAGGACACCTGAGAACACCCAAAGACACTTTCTGGCTGTACAAGAATGGGCTGTGCATTGATCCATCCAGGCCCCCAGAGAAATGAAGGTCACAGAGCTCCCAAGGATGTAAGGGTCCTCACATCAAGCCAGATGCTGTCCTTCTCATCTGTAATGCATGGGCTGTGTAGAGACTTTCTGTGGCTGTTATGGCTCCTCCTAGCAGCTCCTAGCCACATTCCATCCAGAGAGACCCTTCAGCTGAGCATGATACCACACCTGTTCTACTGTGACTTTTGGCACTGCCTCTGTCCAGCTGGGGCCGCCTCCTCTAAGATGTGGCATCTGGCACACTCCCCATGCAGCTCCACAAGGCCTTGCTCCATCATTAGCAACAGAAAATAAAAGGGATGGAGGGATTACCCATACCCTGCTGTTGAGACAGCCACAGAAAAGAACCCAGGCTATGATTATCTTGCTGTAATCTACCCGTGAAACCACAAGTGTTCTGGAAGCACACTGCTGTAACACTGGGAGTCCAGAATGCACCAGCAGTGAAGTGCTCAAACACGGTTTTGAAGTCCAAATTGCAGCCACCATGGACCAGTGAAATCCACACTGTTTCTATAAAAACATACTTAACTATAAACTACCCCCACAGTCACCATATATCATAAGGGGCTTAGGCTAAAAGAACTGTGAGGTAGAAAGGATCCTGTCAGACACCAGGGCTCTCAGGCCTCTGGCAACCCACACTGACTGACCAGTTCCAACTGGGAACCATGTCAGGAGTGAACTGGCAAGCCCTGCTAACTGCCCCTTCAATGGTCCCCTTAGCCACTGTGGCCCAGCTGCCAGTTCATCTATGGAGTAGTGCTTTTATCCTACCCACATTGGTTCTGTTTACCTGTGGCTCCACTTTCAGGGCCAAACTGTACTGAAAAACCATGGATTATCTAAGTGGCACCTGGCAGATGGTAGGAGAGAAGTATGAAGAAGAAGCAAAGCAAGCTAGACCTAAGAGGGGCATCCAGAAGGCCCACACTCTGCAGGGACACAGAGCAAGAACAGCAGAGTTCCTTCAGAGCCACATACTCAGACAATGACAGATCCAGGTGAAGTAGGTGGTGCAGAGGATCATCCAGTGCTTTTCTCTTTTATTGAAGTCAAGGCTGGAAAAGTGAGTTGCCCAGGACTTCAAAGAGCTGAGTGCTTCGGGGTCTCCCAACTGCAGTCTATGAGGCACTGGCCACCCCCACTGCTGGTGGATGCTCTGAAGAGCAGCAGGCTGCAGTGAGGATCCCAAGCCCTGTGGCATCCACGGAGAGATGGCCTCAGTCAAGAATGTCCCCAGTGGGTGGTTCTATTCCTATAGGTTCCCACCAGGAACAGCTCTCTGAATTACAGGGATTTTGACTTACCTTTGTTACCCAGATTTGTTTTTTGAGATTCTACACAGAGAATCCCAACTTGGTATGACAGCTGGAAATATCTGACATGGTCTTAATGAAAGCTCAGTCTGCTTCAGATCAGAGCAGACAGAGATCAGTTTCTCTACACAAGTGGACATTCACTTGTTGGACAAGGTTGAGATCAAATGAGGCTATACCTCCAAATGCACTGAAACAATACAGACCCTGAGGGTGGTGGCATCTGCATTTTAGTTTGCAATACAGTGTTAGAGCCTTTGTTAGTATTGCATTTAAAACTGTGATGTGAGGAGTGAGACCTCCCTGGGCCCACTGGAAATTTGTTCCACCCAGCAACCAGGCCCAGTCCCCGTGTGTGATTGAGACCACACTGGGCCCACCAGAAACTCATTCAACCCAGCAACCAGGCCTGGCACATGAGTGAGACCTCCCTGGGCACGCTGGAAATTCATTCGACCCAGCAACCAGGTACAGTGTGCCCAGTGCAGAAAACTGCTACAGAACTCCCTACAGAGAGACTAGAGACAAGACCCACCCAGCTGATCAAGGAGCAGAACATCTTGCCAGAGTGACAAAGTACGTTTACCTCCAAGGGCTGCAGCAGAAAGAAGTGGAGCTCAGCAGCCAGACCCACCTCACACACACCTGGACGACTTTGAACTTGGTAGATCCAGACCTGGTGCTAAGGTAAGAACTCTACCAAAGCTCTAAAGTGAAAGTCAGAAGGTATGGCTATACAAAATGACAAAGACAAGGAGCAAAATGCACTCTCAGGCCCCAAGCCCCCCCAGAACAAATACAGGAGACAATAGCATAGAAGAAATTGGAAATCACACACC
>PVKN010040515.1:0-10700 GCA_004027915.1 Capromys pilorides
ACTGATGAAGATATGCAAAATTGGACCTTTTCTATACTTCTGGTGGAAACCTAAGGTGATGCAACCATGTGTCATTAAATATTTGCATACCAAATGGTCTAGCTATTTCATACCTAGGTATTTACTCAAGGGAAACAGAAACCTATGTCAGTCAAAAGATGCACACAGAAGTGTTTTCCAAGCTATATTTGTAGTAATAAAAACAACAAAAAACTGGACAATCCCAAATACCCATCAAAATGCAGATGTACAAACAAATAGTGATATAGTTATACCATGAGATGTTATTCAGCAATAATATAAATGAAGAATTGACATGTACAATAATATTAATGAATCTAAAAGTTATTGCTTTTAGTAAATGAAGCTAGGTAAAAAGCATATTCCACATATTCCAACTCTAGAAAATGTAAACTAGTCTCCCAATAGAAAATAAATCAATGATTGGCTTGAGACAACAGAGACGGGCAGAGTGACAGAAAGGGACACAAAAGATACATGATAATTTATGTGGATGATAGATATGTTCAGTGTCTTGTCTAAGGTACATATTTTTATTATGAAATTCTACACTTAAATATGCACAGTTGATTGTATGACAAAGTTGTTGAGGGGAAAAATATCTGGAGAATTGTGAGGGTTTCCATAACAACAAGCATATAATTGGTTGCCCTGGGAGCCCTTGCTGATGCTCCTGGAGAGAAAATGGCCAGAGCTCATCAGCGCTGGGATGCTGGTTCCAAGCACGTATGCCAGAAGCCCTGAATGGTGCTATTAGTTGGGATAAAATACCAGAAGGAAGCGTTAGGACCCACACAAATCAAGAAGTGCGGAGTTAGCAGCGCTAGCTGCTCTGTGGGTTAAAAATCTTGGAGAACTGGGGAAAGCTTTTTACCATCCATTCCACTTCTATCTTAAAATTGAGGAAACTGAGGCTCAGAAAGAGAAAGAGACTTGTTCAGAGCTACACAGTACACCAAAGCAGATTGGATGCTCAGTGTGCTCTTCTCCTCATAGGTCCCTGAAAGGACTGAATTACTTCCCAGATGGCGCTGATCAACTCTTCTATAATGACCACTTTGTAAGGACCAAATCTTGCACCGAGCGCTGTATCTGTGATCCTGCAGATGGTCACCCAGGAAGAGGATACTGCTGTCTTCTTTGTACAGGTGAGGAAGGTTTAATCTCTATAGTGCTTTAACCCTTGGAAAAGCTGTAAGCAACCGACCACTCACTCTCTCCCTTCTCTCATATTTTATAGCTGAGAAACCTAAGATAGCCACAGTGCAACTGACTGCCCAGAGTCACCACTGGTGATTTGTTTGAGCTCCTGGGGTTTATTGATACCTGAAGCTGACAGTTTATGGAGTCTAGGGAGCTGGATTGTATCATGAAGTGCTTCATTTGTTTGTACACTTGGCGTGAGAGGGAAGACATACACACATGTTGGGGAGGGCATGTATGCATGTGGTAACATGTGTTCGCATATGGGTAACTATGACAATAGGCTTCCATGCATATGTTCGGCAGTATGCAGGTGTGTACTTGTGCGTGGGAAATCCTTCTAGAGTTCTCAGAAACCCCTCTGGACCTTTTCTATAGTGCTTTTAGGAGTGATACCTGTGGCTTTCTCTACTTTTCTGCAGGCCAACTCATTGTTCCCTGTCCTCAGCTGCAGATGGAAGAGGTTGGTTTTGTCTCCTCTTCTTTGGTGTAGCCAGTGAAGCTTAAAACTGTGGTCCTTGGAAAGATGCACTGGATGATATTTCCAAGGCGTAGCTGAGCCCAGATGGCTTGAAGATAACAGCAACTGAGTGAGATGCGAATCCAAACAGGTGAAGAAATTTCCTTCTGCTCTAAAGCCACAAAAGTAAAAATAGGCTCACAAGTACTGTAAACCCAAAGCATATACTTGCAGTCTCTTCTCCACTGCCTCTGCTTGACTAACATCTACTTATGTTGGGCCTCAAGTCAAAGCTCGTTCTGCTCAGGAATTCGCTGACACTCATGTTCCTCTCCTGCAGTTGTACCATCCACTACACAGGCCCCACCCCCCTCGCATCTTACCGTACAGTCAGGAAGAGGCAGAGAGACACTTCAAGAAAAGATGTGTGAAGGAACTTTGCCTATATTGGTTGGGAGACTGACTTACAGGGTATACATTTGTCAAGCAGGGTTCGACTATATTCTTAAAATGTGCTTCTTTTATTGCTTATAAACCATGAGGTAGGAAAGTTGACTTGAGAAATCACTCCCCAGCCCTCAGTAGCATGCAGCCTTTCTAGTCTCTATTCAGTTCTCCAAAGACAGCAGAGGAGAAGAACTGAAGGCTGGAGCACTCGTTGAAATGCTTAGGTCCTGTGTTTAGCACCAAGGACAGAAGCCTCCACAGTGAAGCAATGCCTAGAGGCTTTCTTCATTTCCTCTCTTCCCAGGAGAGAATCTTCCTGGAAATGGTGCCAACATATAGAAGCCTCAGACCTGGACAGGTCACCTGCTCCAGCTTGTGGAGCGGTGGCACCCAGGCTAGCACATATTTCCTAGCATCCAGATAACATCGTCGTGCCACGGTGACAAAAGCCCTGGGGTGGGATCAGAAAAGTCTGTGTGCTGTACCTCACTCTTGCCATTTGCTCATGCCACAACCTTGGACAGGTCACCCTGTCATTTTGGCCTCAGTTTCTTCACATTTACATTGAGCATACTGGGGCTGGGGAGATAGCTCAGTAGAATAAGTGCTTGCCTGGCAAGCGCAGGGTCCTGAACACAATCCCTGGCACCACATACATACACATACATACATACATACATACATACATACATACAATGATCATACTATATGGGGTTATACCTAATAACCTTTTCAGGTATAGCCTCCTAATATACGAAACTTACAGCTCCCATATATAAAATAATCTTGCTTTGAAGCTTCACAAATCACAGTTTCTGGTTACAGATCCTATCCATCCCTTCAGCATTAAAGGGTCACTTCCTTTGCCCTATCTCCATCCTCGTCTCCTGAATCACTCTAGAGCCTGGGCTTCTTAGGTAGGGGAGGCCTGGAACAGTCTCAGACAAAGACCCAAAGTTGATCACCTCTGACAGGTCTGTTAAAGCTTTGGTGGCAGACAAATGAATTTAGATGTGCACTCCGGTGCTCATCCTTTGTAGATTTTTAAATCATCATGTATCTTGGGAACCACCTGTGGGAGTGAATGCCTACCTGATGAGAGGTCATTCACAGGCAGGAAGAGTTATGTATGACTTCCCTTTTCCCAGGACTCTAACATTTGTGTCCATTGTTTTGCACACAGGACAATGAGCCACTTATAATTCGCCATTTAAATTTCTTCTTGATTGATCTACTAGATGAAATTTGTCTTCAGACTCTTATTACAATACTCATTATAGACACCATTAGAACATGAATTTGTAACTGTTCTCCCCACTAATATAATTACTGGTAGACTTACATGAATAATTCCTGGTTTCATTAACATAATAATAATTTGCTAAGTGCATTCCTTTACTGGCACAGTCTGGATGGCTGTGCCTTTTCACATACTACTCAGCTGGAACCAACCCATCTGCTCTTTCCCTCTAAAGTCCCTTCCCCCACCTTTCCCCACCTTCACTGGGATGGGTCCTGCATCACTCCTTAAATAACATGTCACTCATAGATTTGTAGCAATTCCTCCTTTTGCTCTCCTGTGAGGCCTCCGCTAAAAATCATCTGGTTCTGGTGGGCACCAGTACTTTTCCAACATTATCCCTATGAGGCAGCTGATGTTTGCAACCCCATACTTTTCAGACATAGAACTGAGGGTTTAGAGAGCCTAAGTACATCTTCCTCAATCATTTGCTTCATAAGCGATGGTTCCAACCTTTGATTTCAGGTATTTCTGATCCTGGGGCACACACACAACATATCTGTCATTTTGCACCCCAGAAAAAAGCTTAGCCTCCTCCTGTTCCTCCTCCTGCTCCTCCTACTGCTCCTCCTTTTGCTCCTTCTCCTGTAGGTTACTTCTCGCTCTTCCCACCCTCAGGCTTTGGCCCACGGGCAGCCTAAACTTTGTAATTCCGCCCAGCTTATTAAGATAGTAAAGGGGATTTGACCATAGAGATCTCTCTCTCCATTCCTCAAAGAGCACTTCAGGGACACACAGCCCAGCCTGTAGCCCCCCTTGACTGACTCCCTGAGGACTAATTCATCAATTCCCTGTTGGCTCCATCCAGCAGCTTGGAGGTAAACTTGAGTCTCCTCTGAGCATCACTTTGCTGCTGATGTGTGAATCCGGATAAAACCATCCCAGGGTGATTCAAAACTGTGCCAAGGAGTCCCAGAGCTTCTATGATCTCACTGGTGTTTTTGGAGTAGCATGTTTGAAAGGCAAGAAACTAACTGGCAAAGGAACACATTTTTGGAGGGAGAAGCAACCTTAGAGATGATGAGGAAAGAGACGATGAGAGAGAAACAACTCAGAAGGTGGCCAGTGCCAGGTCTCGGGAGTCTGCCTTTCCAGTCCCCCTGGGTAGCACTGCTTGGGAAGAGGTCCAGGGTCGGGTTGGTTGGGTTGCCTTGTGGGCATGCTTCTCACCTTGCCTGCATCAGTGGGCCAAGGTGGTGTTGTCTGAGTCCCAGGCCTGCTATTGACTTAGTATACACAGCCTCAGTTTCCTCATATAGAAATGATCTTTTTCTGGCCCTGGTACTGAGTTGGAATCCTTAGGAATCTGGTTGTGCTTCAAGTTTCTTATTCCCAGGAAGATCAGATCCAGATGAGGTCAGTGTATCTCAGTCCCCAGCGATGGCTCAATTCTTCCTGCTGGGAATTCCATCCAAACACCCGGACTCCATGCACTGCTGTGTCTTCATTACCATTTGCTGGGGCTGCTCTTACCACAACAGTTTTCAGATTGCCCCTCAATGAGCCTTGAGTCCAAATGGGACAAATCTCTCTCTCAAATGGTGTTTTCTCAAAGCTGCTTTGAATTATATCACATTATAATAGTATTTCATTCTGCTCCTTCACCTTTCCTTAACCAAAGTTAGGGCCTCGGCTAAGCCTGAGGATGTACCCCAGCAGGAGGGAGTACTGAATGTGAGCTCTCAGACACAGACACATCAAGAAGCTCTTTTCTACACAGAGGGAGTTCTTGGCCATAGCCGCCCGTGCAGGCTGAGGTGGTGAAGACCGTGTTCAGGGTAGGAGCACACACCTTACCTGGGAACATGACCTCACTGGCTTCTGCCTGCTCTCCCCCATGAAACCAGGGGAGTGTGGGCAAGGGTGGGCCAGCTAAGGGGCCCTGGTTTCAGAGTTCCTCTTACTTTCTCTAGTGAATTCCTGGAATCAAAGACTGGTTCTTCAGTACCTCTTTTGGCAAGTTTTCAGAAGAATCCTTATCTCTGCACAGCAGCTGGATGGTCCTCAGGATAGATCTGCCATGGGAGGTGAAGAGAGGCCAGGAGGAGAGCAGCTGGAAGGGCTGGAGGACCAAGGGGAGGAGTGGGCACGGGACCGTGGTGCAGGCAGGCAGGGATGCAGTGATGCAAACTCCCCAGGGAAGAGGCTGGAGCAGCAGGGGTGGCGGGGCTCCAGAAAGGCGCTCTACCTGGGTCTGTTCCAAGGGGAAGGATTAGATGATAAACACAGCTGGAGAAAGTGTCCTGCTCACTTTGAAATGAGCAGAAAGTGACATTGCTGGGCCACCTCCCTCTTCTCACCGCAGAGGGAGAGTAGGAGGCGAACTTCGATGCCTTTCCTTTTTCTTAAAGAGGAATTCTCAGCTTCTGGCCTCCCACTGTCAGGCCACCTTCCCCACACAAGAGTGCAGCAGGCAGGGCGGCATCTAGTGGTGCTCCGTGCAGGCCTACTGAATGCTTGTCCTATGCCTGGATGTTGATGGTGGGACTCCGTGGAGGCTGAGCCTAGTCAGAAGAGGGTTGGAGGCCAGTGGGGTTCAAGCAAACAATTTCTTTCAGGCCCAGATGAAGGTGCTATGGAGTCTGCACAGGCTCTGGGCAGCACTACCTATGGCTGGTCTTCTCCGGGCGGGGAGCACAGAAACCAGCCCATCCCACATGCAACACACAGCAGACCAGCCAAGGCCAGTCTATAGCAGCTGACTTTTGTCTAACCCACGATATAGGAATGAGAATAATTTCACTGTTTGGAGCATTGAGCTGGGGGCTGATGTGTTATGCACCAGTAGCTGACTGATGCGAGTGCATTGAATATAGTAGGTGTGTGTTAGCATGGGGAGAACGGAGGAGACAGCGTGCATGTGGCTTCTGTCCTCCTGGGGCTCAGAGGATGATTGGGGAAGCAGTGAGCAGTGAGCAAACCGCCAGTAAACAGCGCAGAACCTAAGATGCAGGAGAAATGCTGATGGGCACCCAGTGAGTGCCGAGGCCAGCAGGGGGTGAGCTGGGAGAGCTGCGCGGAGACCCAGAGGTGAGAACAGATGGAGCGAAGAGCTCGGAAGAGTGCTTTGGGTAAGGCAACAGCAGCGGTGAGGTCTGCAGAGCTCACAGGCCAGAGAGGGGTGGGACAGACCAATGACTGTAGGGTAGACAGAGTGGAAGCTGGGGCTTACTGAGCAGGCACCAGGAGTGATTTTAAGCATTTTATTTAAATTGTATCATTTAGTTTTGACAACACACCAAAGAGTGAGTTTGTTGAAAAATTATTTTGTTGAAAATGAGAGAGACCCAACTCACACTGGGTTCAACACATAGGTCCTGTGACATAGCCCAGGCTGGCCTTGAATTTGCAGCCTTCTTGATTCAGCACTCAGAGTGGCTGGAATTATAGGGGTACACTGCCCCCACCTGACTTTGTTCTTTGTCTCTGTACTTCTCTGAGAAGACGTAGAAAAAAGAAGTGAGAATCCCATCCCACCTAGCGACCTGAAGAAGGAGGAAGAGCTGCTCTCTCTCAAATTCCCTTCCAGCAAAGCCCCACAAAGGACTGCATCGATCACGCTCTCCCTCCTTGGCTCCTCACCTGTGCTGCAAAGGGGCCTTGTGACTTCATGCCTGAGGTGCATCTGCACCTGCTAACCCTGCAGAACCCTGTGCTCACGGCAGCAGGGGACAAGTAGATCCCTAAAGACAGTGCGTACGTGTATATTCTGAAGCTTAGGGAGTCAGTTATTCTAAAAGGAAGCAGAGGAAACTGTGTAGGCAAAGCGGTGAATGGTACTGTTCCAACTCAACAGATGAAAAAGGCGGGTCTCAGGGAGGTCAGTACCTGCCACAAGCCAGCAGGTGGCAGTGCAGAGCCTCAAACCCATCTACCGACCAGAGATCCGCAGTGCTCACCAGCTGTAGGCCCCAGACCCTGCAGCCTGGCAGGCTCTCACCCAGGTGCCCTGGGTCCCAGTTGTGACTCCCACGCAGAAAGGCTCCCACAGTTCAGAAGTGCAGGGCCACTTTGTTCCTCATCAGCCGCGTGGCCTTCGGCAAGCATAACCTCTCAGAGCGACGGTTTCCCTACGGCTCACCAGATGAAGAACTGTACCACTTCATAGAGTGAGTGCAGCAGAAGAGCCTGGCACTACCATGAAAGGTAGCAGGTACAGCATGGGCACACAGGCCAAAGGTTCGGCTCGCGTCCCAGACCGGACAGGATGAGATTTCACCACACTGCTCCGAATGACTCCAAATTGAAAACCTTCTTACTCCCGGAGATTTCCATTTCAGGTTTGTAGACTGCTGCCTGCCATGAGTAACTAAACCTGCAGAGTGAACCTGTGTGCCCAGGGGAAGGGGCGCTGAGAGGTGCCCACCTGTATTTGACTCAATGATCCCTAAACTGAGTGGGCTCTGTGGAGTCAGCAGGAGAGGGAGATGGTGGCGCCGGCTGCTGGAAGGAGCCTGGGGAGGAGGAGCTGGCAGACAGCGGTGAGCCGGTGGCATCTGAGGGCTCTGGGCTGTGCACTTTGCTAGACGACAGGATCACCTGACAAACCCCAAGTGTTTTTTAAACTCTTGGCTGTCATTGCTCCAGACAATAGCCTCTGAGAGCTTCGTTCCCCTCCACACACTGCCCTCGTACCCTCTCCAGTCTAGTGTGTCCTGCACGTGGTGGAGGGGAGTATCTTAGTTACTTTTTACTTGTTGCTGGAGTAAATACCTGCCACCCAAAATGAAGGAAGGAAAGGTTTATTTAGCTCACAGTTACTGGAGGTTTCAGGCCATACTCGACTGGCCCAAGGCTGAGTGGAACAGGGCAGAGAGCAGCAGTTTACGGCAGCAGAACAGCAATAATTGCGACAGAGGCAACCGACCAGCCAGGGCAGCAGAGAGCAAAAGTGTGAGTCTGTCTCTCTGTCTCTCTTTATATTACATTCAGGTTCTCTGCCTTAGCCTATCTGCCTCAGGCCACACCTATAATTCCTAGCAGTACTCAGACCCATAATCTCATCGGTACTAAATCCCACTGGATCATGAGTCAAGTCTCAAACTCTAGAAGTCCCCGCCCATGATTGTATGAGGCTTTGAGAGGATGTGGAGGACGGCCTGAGCAGCTCTCCTTAAAAGAAAAGCGACTGTCTCTATTTTGACTGAGGCTGACCCTATTCCCTCGTGTTGAAATGTAAAGAGCTGGCTAGGACTTCTCATTATCCTTTCAATTGGCCTTAAGCAGTGTGTATTGGTCTAGCCAAGGCGCTGGTGTTAATTTTTGAAGATGGCACGCGTGTTTCCCTGATAACAGGATGAAGGGCCAATGCTCCACAGTGTCAGCTGGGATTGAGCCTCAAGATAGAGGCTATGACTTCCTGGGGCTTAAAAGATTACACATCAGAGCTGAAGCACCAGACCTCCAAAATATCAGATGCTATCTCAACAACGTTATGCAAATTACTTCCTTTGTAAATCTCTGAATATGGCGGAGGTGAATGCAGGCCTCCTACCTAGCCTAGCTCACAGCTCACCTTCTTCCCACAATTCCCTTCAGAGCACACCTTCCCAAAATTCCCTTTCTCAAGGCACTCCCCCTTCTTCAATGAATAAAGCTCAAGTGCAGCCCTGGGTCGCTCTCTTGGTTCCAGAAAACCGTCTTCATGGCTGGACTTAGGGCCCCTTGGCTCCCCAATAATATATGTCTTAGGTGTCTTTGTTATCACCGTGGGTTATGCTGGGAGTGGTAGATTGGAATTAAGTTGGTGGAATTCCAATAACAGGTTTTAGGATTGTAAATTTAAACTTCTTGGGCCGAGATGAGAACCAGGAAGGGACTCCGACAGGGGGACAACTAGACATAAACCTTAACAGGGAGCAAAGGCAGCCTCATCTTCAATCCCCTGTGAAGATGATGTTTGCAAACTGTGACAGATGCATGACATACAGCAAAATCAGGAGAGAGAGAGACAGAGACAGAGACAGAGAGAGACAGAGACAGAGAGATCCACAGAATCCAGGTATCCAGGTCTTGGGAGGTATCCCATGCATGATAAATGGGCTGCTACTGCCTTGCCAGGCTTATTTCACTTCATCTTCAAATGATAACCCTGGGAAGGGATACTGTAACTGTTGCCTCTCAATCTATTTTGGGGAAAATTTTCTCAAGGAGGCTAAGTCCTCACTAAGGGTCACGCTGCTCATAATGGCTCAGTTTGAAACACTTTCTTTTTGTGATGGCAAGTCCCAGCCCTGAACCACTGTGACTGTGGGTGTCCCGGGCCTGCAGCTCCTCCCCCAGCCATCCCCTCCCTCCTCTGCCCTGGACCTCTGCAGCCCTCTCCCCAGGTCCCTCCATATCTGGCTCCCAGGCAGCCTCAGCCACCAGGAGGCTGGAGAGGAAGCCGGGAAGAGGGAAGACACTGTCACTTCTCATTTCTCCCTTTGGCGAATCCAAAAGGAAGAAGTCCCTGCTTCTTTGGTAACCCCAGAAACTCCTTCTGCAGCAGTGCTGGGCCTGACTGCTTTCTCCCACCTGTCCTGCACAATGAATGGTGGCAGCTGCCCAGAACCACTGACCCTTGGTTGTCGCCACCGTTCCTGTTGCTTCAACTTTATTAAGAACCAAAATTCCTAAGTTCAAAACATCGCTGTGGGTTTTCCAGGAACAAATCCTGAGTGTTCTGGCTAGTGCTTTCAGGAGGGATCCAGAGTTTGGGCCCAGGGCCTGATGCAAAGGGAAGATGCTTCCGACAACTACACAGGCATCCTGGGTCTCTGGAGGTGCTCTGGCATCTGGGTTCCTTAGCTGATCACCTGGGGAGTCTAGAGTGAATTGCCAGCTGAGGCAACACTTCAGGAGGCAAGATTGCTGTGCAGCATGGGTGCTGTTTGCAAGACTCGTCTTGTGTTTCGGGGAGGGGCAAGGGGAGAGGAAAACACCAGAGGAGGCTGGAAGGAGCAAAGCCAGGCCAGGGGGGGCTGTCAGGACCTGAAGTCGGAAGCAGAGAAGTGTGGAGGCTCTAGTCTGTACTTGGGAATGGCCGTTCTGGCAACAGAACAGAGAGGGGTCAAAGGGGGCCAGACAAGCTGCAGGGATGCTTAGGATGGCAGCCTGGGACAGGAGAAAGAGCCTAGGGTAAGGATTGTCCCAGGGCTCTGCTTTGTTCCAGCTGTGTGACCCCTACAGGGTGATCAGCCCATTCCTCAGCTTCAAGTTCTAAGAGGAGTGGATGAGATGTTTGGTCCTTAGTGGGTGCAACAAAGCTGAAGCAGCCTTGCTGGTGTC
>PVKN010040516.1:0-10684 GCA_004027915.1 Capromys pilorides
GGGCCAGAGGACCAAGGTGGGGCCCGAGGGGTGGGGCCAGAGAGGCTCCAACCATTAAACTGTCAGCACGCACCCTGCCCCCCATCCCAAGCCTGGTGGCCTCTCTTGGAGGTATGGAGCAGATCATCCTGGACATGGATCATCCTGGACATGGCAGCCACAGTGTCGTGAGGTCTTGCTGTGTAATTCAAGCTGCTTTAAACTATGAAACCTCCAGTAAGTGTGAGCTAAACAAACCTTTCCTTCCCTACACTTGGGTGTCCAGATATTTGTCCCAGCAAGGAAAGAAGAGTAACTAAGACCGTGACATCATGAGACCTCGTTCCCCCAAAAAAAGATCAGATGGAGATGTAACTTAGTAAGAAGGTCCTAGGTTCAGTCTTTGGGGCAGCCAAAGAAAATAAGTTCATTTATGAATATGGTCCTTGTTCTCGCCAGCTATTGACTAAAGGTCCTCATTCCTTATCTAACATACAGAAATGTGAGGGAAGGCCAATAAACAAAATTTTCACTTTCCCAACTAAGAAATCTGACATAATATTATCTTTAAATAAAATGTGCTTGCTTCTTGTGATTCAACACAGAAAAGTAAATTTAGAAATTTAAATTTAACTGTTGGCAAAGAATAGCACTTCCACGGTTACATATTTTTGTACATTGAGTACATATTTTTCTGAATTAGATTACATTATTGGCACATGACTGATGTTTTTAGTATTTGTGAGACTGGAAATTCCTGAAACATTTTTTCTAGCCTTGAATCACTCCTTCAGGCAGGTAACATAACTAGAAATCCACTGGTCACTGGATTCCTCTTCTAAGCTGTGACAGGATCACCTCCCGCTGCCCTAAAGAAGCATGAAACCATTTGTTTCATCTCAGTTTACATAAAAATTTTCTTTATCTATTGCCCTGACAGTGTTTCCCAATGCTAATTAATTTTACAGAAAAGAAAAACTCCTTGGGCATTAAAATTTTCTGTATACTCAGGATAGAGAGTTTGAATGTGAAGAGAAATCAATAGCAGAGACTTGCAAGCCTCCTTGACACTTCAGCACTTGGGGTTATTTGGGAAATAGCTTAGAGGCTTGACTTCCTTCTATATTATTGGTCCTGGGATTGTCTCAGGCTCAGGGAAGAAAATGGGCTCCCACTAATTATCTACAAGCACTTTTCATGCGGACCAGAGCCAATTCTCTGTGGACAGGGGTGAGGATTCCAGCCCTTAATCTTGCCCCTGAGGAGGCTGGGCCCTGACAGTTTACTCCTGGGAGCAGGGTGGGTACCCTGGTAAGACACGCACACGGAAGGGTAATTACCATCTTCAGACAGAATGGGGTTATGCTTAATTAGCAGAGTTAGTTTTCCCAAGGGGGGAAAAAATCTAACATTTGCACAAGGAGTCTGTGTGTGTGTGTGTGTGTGTGTGTGTGTGTGTGTGTAAGAAACAAAACAGACACTTCTGAGTGTAAGAGAGACTCTGAAACCTCTTAATGCTATAATTTTGCCACAGGCTATGTGGCTACGTGAAAATCCATGAGGTCAGTCTCACTGGGCGCTGACCTCTATTCCACGCTGACTCAGAGTGGGGAGGCAGGGAGAAGCTGCCATTTCTCCAGAGTTCATGGCAACCCTGACATCTTCACCTTCATCCTCTGGTCCAGTCCCCACAACTTGTGGGAAAGGCACAAGAGCCCTTATTTCATAGACAAGAGAGTAATGATGAGCCAAGACCACAGAGTCGGTAAACAAGTGCAAGCCAGGGCAGTCAAACTCTTAACCTTCACCTTTCTTGCAAGATGAAACCATCTTCCAGTGTTTGCTGTCTCACCCCCTCTCCGAAGTCTTTGGGTTGAACTAAGAGATTGGTGTTAGTTAAAGTGGGATTCTACTCAGTTCATCTGTTTCACTCAAAGGATATAAATCCAAAGAAATCCACTTGTTTGTTTTCATTCTGGAAAAAAAACAGTCTCTGTTCTTTGTAACCCAGCCAAAGGCGTCTACCTCCCGGGGAGATTTCTCATTCTCGTGTGCTAGGTTCCACTTAGATCCTTAGATCATCTCATGTTTATAAATTCCACTTTGTATCCGGCACACTCCAAATGATTGAGGTCGAGCATTTCACAAAGCCTTCCACAGTAGGCTGCTGTGAACCCAGGTTTGGGCAAGACAGTGGCATGATGAGTCCAGCAGGAGGGCAGAGTTCCGGCCCACTAAGCCGCTCTACAAGCTCCTTCTCTGAGGCCACTGGAGAAGTGACGTATCCACCACGCTATGACACCAGGATATGTCAAGGCAGAAGAAGCAAGCAGGCCTGACGCTCAGGTACAAGCTCCAAAAGGCATTTTTTGAGTTTCTACCACTATTGCTGAGCAAGTTTTGTTCTTCCCCACACTAGCTAAAACCTTCACCCAGAAGGAATCCTCATCTTAGCTTCACTCTGCATTCCTTAGTGCAGCTGTCCATTTCCTCATGCCTGGAGCGTGCTAGACTTGGTTCTTTGATAAATTCCCCCACAGTCTCTTTTAATTAAATTAATAAGTAACATTTGCTACTTATCACTCTCTACCCCCTTACATACAGTAGTCCCTCCCTATTTTGTGGTTCATCTTTGGCAGACTCACCATTTTGTGGGTTTTCAAAAAATATTAAGCTAAATTATTTACAGTGGATTTTTTGCTATATCATGGGATTTTGCAATAACATACAGTATGCATATGTTGCTAAAATTACATAGGCGTATGAGTTTAGAAAACGGTTAAGAACATTAAAAGTGTTTTTAAAAGAGTGGGAAAAGTTTATAAGAGTGTGGGAAAGGTTTATAAAGCCTTAACACACACACCACACACACATATATAAAAGTAAACATAATGCTGCTAGTTCGGTGATTTTTGCTTTTTTAGGGGTGTCTGGAACATAACCTATGCAATTAAATGAGGGACCACGTAACATATTATTAAATTTGCTTGCTAAACCTTAACATTATGGCATTCAGCAATTTTGCAATCATTTTGTATATGAGGAATCCGAGAATTGCTGTGGTTAAATAATGTGGTGAAGTACACACGTGCAGAACCATGGACTCACACCTAGGACCTACAATTCCAAATCTTGTGTTTGTTCCCTATGGCAGCAGGATCATACCTTACACGCTACCCTACTCTGTGCCTCCTAAAATTTTTATTGAATGGAATGAATTCATTCAAATGAGAGAAGGCAGCAGCACAAATACCGCGGGAACGTGAACCAGGGCATTGCTGTACCCACCTTCTACAAATTTATCAATAACTTGCCAGGGCCAGTATAATTTTCACTAGTAGTTCAAAAATAAGGATTTCAAATTCCAATAGGACTCTTTCACTTTGAGCCTAAGATTAAGAAACGACTTTCCTAAAATATTTGCATTTCATGTTGAAATTCTTCCCCTCCTTGTGCTTCAGTTTATTCTTCCTTTATTCAATCATATAGGATTTATTTTCCTGAGCCAGGGACAATTCTAGGCACTTGATCCAACCTCATTCTCCACCTTGATTAATTCCTCTGGACAGGCACTATTTTGCTGTCTCTTCAAAGGCATGGAATATCACCTATTGTAGATTTTAACTGAAAATGTGTGATAATTAAAAAAGAAACAGATTTCCCAGCAGTGTCCAAGAACTTGTTCAGTTCGGATGAGCCTAAATAGAGTAGTGAAAGCATCTGAGCCTTTTACTGGTTGTGTGAGGATTGTGTCATCACGAAGTTGGAGAAATCCAGACAGCCTCTGTTTTATCCTCTGCTGATCAGGAGATCGCACCCCTTAGAGTAGAGAGGTAAGGGGAAAGCCTGTGGAAATTGCAGTAGCAGTGACTAACGCCGGGCTGCAGTTGTCAGTACTTGGGATCTTAACAGAGTAGTGATGTAAGTCCTCATGCAACCTTCTTCCTGCCAACACCACCAGGCAGAAAACACGCAGGCATCTTGACAGCAGCAGGCAGCACAGACTCTCCGCTGGTGACCTGCGGGAGAGGGCGAGGCCGGGTTACCTCAGGTCAAAGACAAACCAATTGCAGCCTTTGTCTTAGGAACAGGGTCCTGAAGCCTAAGACAATGGCATTCCAATTCCCTGACTAGCCACTTAAAGAAGCGGATTCTTGTAAAGTGATGGTGTTGAAGGGGGCTGATCTGCTTCTCCCTAGCCTTTTCTGTTTCCCATGCCTTTCCACAGGCTTTCTTTCCTCCTGCGTGTGCACAAGCTTCTGTTTCCAAGGCTGCCTCAGGAGAAGAAGGCAGCTGCTGGCGTTTTCTGGTCTTTGTGATTTTGAGGAATAGCTGGGGCACTGACGGGTGGTAACAAGTCAAAGGAGTGTTATTAGATGTCTTCCTGGGTGATGCACTCCCTGTGTCTGTCACAGGAAACCCTGAATAAATGGCTTTCGCCATGCGTGAAGGTGGGCAAACTCCCAGATGTCCAGGGCTTTGAAAGTCTGAATGTATGTGCTCCCACTACCATCAGATTCATACACTGAAGCAAAGTGTGAGGTTGGGAAGCAGGTGCTCTGGAGATGATTAGGTTTAGGTCAGTGGTGGCCAGCCTGTGGCACATGTGCCTCAGTGGGCTGCTTGTATCCCTGAAAGCTTAAGAGTCACCAGCGCTGGTGATTCATGAGGAGCCCTTATACGAAAAGACGACAGAAAGAGACCCACTCCTGGCTTGCGTGCAGGGAAGATGCCTTCACTTGGCTCCAGTCATTCAGCGCCCTGACCTTGGACTTCCCGCCTCCTGAACAGTGACAGAAAACACCTATGGCATTGCGTTAGGAAAGGCTGAGTGGACTACGGCAAGGTCTCAGAACAGAATTTTCAAAAGCAAAGCGCTCTTACGTGTTAACGCTCCCGTCCTGTTTTCCAGCCCTGTGCACACCACAGAATGTGCAACGCTAACTGTATATGCTGAAAAAGAAACGCAAAAGCCCTCCCCTTAGGACAGTCATAAACAAGTGGTCATTTGCCCCTTTCCAAATAGGGGTCAGCCTCCCTCAGAGTATTCCAGGGTTGGATTCCTATCCATTCGGTTACAAGCTCATCTTATGAACACCAAGTTCAGGGACTGCAAGCACGGCGCTCACTCCCTGTCCTCAATAAGAACAACCCAACGGTCTCCTGGTGCTGCAGGCAGCTGAGCTAGATAGAAATATTACAGGCAGTCAGACGGGACCAGGCCCTGGGAGAAGCCAATATGGAAGACAGGATACCTCCCACCTGTGGGAGGAACAGACGCTCCTACTGTGCGCCAGACCTCAAGACAAAAGACGAAGCAAATGCATCCCTACACCTCCCTAGGGACAGGCAGCCAGGACTGACGTTCTAAACAGGTATCAATCACCTTGGAAAAGCCCGGAAGAATCACTAACACAGCTCCCTACAGGAAAAGGAACACCTTAGAGAGTGCCTGGCAAAATGCATTCACCAGTCATTTCTTTGAACTTGGGCAGAGTTCCAATTCGAATTAGAAACCGTTAGTGAAAACTGCCCTTTACTGATTGGATGACCTTGGGCCAGTTACAGGAACTCCCTGAGCCTCCGTTTACCCTTCAAGAAACAACAGGCCGCATTACCCTTTTCACAAAGGTGTGAGAATAGATGCACAACCAACGGATCTTTCCCCGGCACAGGGCCTGGTCTCTTCTCATCGAGGATTCGGGTACCGAATTTCTCAAAGCACCCAAGGTTCCACGCATGGGCCCAGGTCACAGCCACATTTTAGCGAACAGCAGTTTTGGGGAAACCGGGAGGCCATAACCAGCAGTTACTGGGCCGCGCACGCGCGCCTGAACAGTCTACCCGGAGCAGTGCCTGCTAGTTACCTTTCACCCAGTTCGCCGGCTCCCAGCTCTGGGTAACTCGAGGTCAGACGCCGACCTCCTTGCGCCTGCGCGCTGCTGGCTGCTGGCTGCCAACCGCAGCTGAGTGTCCCGAGCGTTTATTTTTTAGTGGTTTCGGTTCCGCTCTGACATAAAGGGTGTGGGCTTTGAGGACGTACCCAGATGTATGGCTTCTGATGGGGCTGTGTGCAGTTGCAAGCCTGGGAGTTGGGGGAGGCTTGAGACCCCCACCCCCACCCCCCAGCTCTCTTCCTGCCCTTTACGTTTATTTACCCCGCCCCGCATCTGTAGTCTGAGTCCTCCCCCCGCAACTGCAGTTCGCCTCTGCCCATCTCATCTTTCTGCCCCCACAATAGAGGCAGCTGACTCCAGCTGGGCTTCCGGAAGGAGCACGGGCCAGAGAAAAGACCACGGGGGCGCGAACTTGACGTTCCTCTTTCTGCCAGGGAGAGGCCGGACCTACGAACCAGGTTTCAAACGTGATGGAGCGCAAGATCAGTTTATTTCCCTCTTCCTAGAGGGCTGAGTGGAAGACCTCGAGGCCGCCGCGCCTCGGGGTTACTGCCGGTCACTGGCGGTCGGAGCTCGTGGCAGGGCGGGGAAGGACTTGCCCGCTCAGAAACCACGTTCGCTCAAACGCTTTTGACCGTCTGGGGAAGTTTTGAGTTTCTAGCCACACCCGCTTAAGGGTGACTTTTTAGCAGTCGGTATTCACTCCTCTGCCCTCGGTCTTCCTCTCCTGGTATCCCTACTGATGGGGAGGAGGGGCTGCAGGAAGAACCAGACCCCTGCGGAGCACCTCCTGGGGTGGCCTGTGCCCTTCTTTAACTGCTGCTCGTCCCCGAAGTCCAGCAAAGGAGTGAAGGCTGGGTTCTTGGATTGGCTCAGACTCTGCCTCTGAAGGGAGTGATTCGGGATGTGTTTCCCTCTCCAGAATTAGTAGTTTCAACAGTAAAATCTGGGGTTAGTCTAATACTGATGATCTCTAAGCCCTTAAAATTAGTTGACAAACTCAGATTTTCTAAGCCTATGTATCGTATCTGCTCCATTTCAGATGCCATTCCTGCAGAGAATGGCGTTAATGGGAATTGTCATCAGACTTGGGTTCTGTGAGTGGGCATTTTGATATTGTCTAGGTTTCCTTGAAAGACTGCCGAACTATTTCAAGACATTAAGGTTAAATGTGGAAGTCATTCTCTGAAAACCTAACAAACCCATTAGGTGAACCCCTTATACTTTTTTTTTTTTTTTTTTTTTTTTTGCCGTTGTTCGAGGAAAGCGAATTATGCATCGAAATGATGTGGTCTCATTCTTAACAAAAGAAAATCGGTACCTAGCAAAGCTAGGGGTTCTTATGCCATCAATTTAATATGAGTAGATTTTTATTTTTTAGTTGTTTGGCTTTTTGAGACAGGGTCTTGCGTCTTAGGCTAAACTTGAACTCATTAAATAAACTTGAAATCAGTCTGGCCTTGAACTTGTGATGGTCCTTCTGCCTTAATCTCCCCAGTACTGAGGTCACAAGCATGAACTGTTATGCCAAGTATGATTAGATTTTTAAAAGTACTTGGGAATAGAAAAATAAGAAGGCTGAACATAAAGAAGCAATTTAGAATAGTGTTAGTTTGATAAGTTTTAAATGAATTTATACATTTTAATGTAGACTAATAAAAGTCCCACATGCACCAAAAATGTCTGCGAAAACATCTTTGAAAAGAATGGAAATAAGGTTCCAAAAGATAGTTTCCTGATGTTTCTGCAGTATGTAATTTTCATGATAATACTAGAAGTTTATCTTAGTTACTCTTCTCTCGTTGCTGGAACAAATACCTGACACTCAAAATGAGGGAAGGAAAGGTTTATTTAGCTCACAGTTACTAGAGGTTTCAGTCCATATTCAGCTGGCTCCAAGGCAGAGTGGCAGATGGCACCTTTCCTGGTGGCAACTAAGAGCAAGAAAACAGGGAGAGATAGCAGCAGCTCAAGCAGCTAACTTCTCTTCCTTTGCATTGAAATGCAAATCACCTGCCTCAGGAGAGGTGCAACACCCACACCCGCAATAATGAATTGCAAGTTCCAGAAGCCACCCCATGACTGCCTGAGGCTTTGGGGGGACACCTATATACAAACTATAACAAAGTTGAATGAATACAAGATCATAGTTTCTGTCTTATGGAGGAAGAACATATGGTGTGTAATAATTCATTTATCCTTCTAACACCCTTTTGGGTTAAAGTATGCTATTACCTGTTAGTACAACCAAGAGAACTGGAGGATTTAAAAAAAAAAGAATGGAGCTGGCAGGTTCTTCCTAGAAATAATGAGACAAAGATTTACCTTAAGACTGAATCTGGAACTCAGGGAAAACATTTTTCTTAGGGGTTTCTGTGGTTAAAGACCTAGAATGAAGAAATTTTTATTTAAGAACCAAAGAGAACTTTCAGTTGCATGCCTAGAAATCCAGATAAAGAATAAAAGAATTTAGAGGGATGGGGAACGCTGTCTTCCTGGTTAGACCCTACCTGTAAGGTTGGGCTCAGGTCTGAGTCCTTGGGGCTATGGGCAAAGCTATAGACACAGTCAGATGGCAGCCAGAAGCACCGCCAGTGGTTGTCCAAGATGAAGGATTTCACTTGTGTTTATTGCTTTCTGATCTCTGCCATTGCCTTGAACACTTCAGATTCCCAAGGCCAAGCACAACATGTAAGTCAGCATGCTGTTATGAAAACAGTGACGGGTTCAGGGTCAGGCCTTGACTCCGCTCATCCTTTTCCAACTAGATGGCCTTGGCTATAGTGTGCAACTTCTCTGAGTCCCAGTTTTCCTAGTTATAAAATGCAGAGTCAGATATACTTTGCAGCATTGCTGTGAGAACTAATTGAAATTATATATATTTAATGATCTTCCTCTCCTTGTTTTCTATCCCCATAGAAACGCAGAATTAGAATGAGTAATCTTTGGCCCATCGTGTAATAAAGTCCTTGAAAAAGATCATTCAAATCTTTACAAGGTCTTTGGCTGAGGTGGTGGCCTTCATAGGCTTAGTTAACTTTTTCCAACAAGAAGTTGTGTGAGAGAAAGAATTTAAAGATGTGTGTACCAGAAGAAGAAGAAATCAGAGACTGGCAATCTGAGAATGGCAGCATAGGGAAGAGAGATAATATGTACTACAGTATGAATATGCATGGACCCCATAATTCATAGGTTGAAACTTCATCCCTAGTCCAATGGCATTAAGAGGCAGGATTTTTGGAAGGTGATACGTTCAGGAGGGCTCTTCTCTTATGAATGCCCTTATAAAGAAATCCTGGAGAAGCTCACTTGTCCCTGTTGTTCACAGGAAAAGTACCATCTCAGCAGAGATTTCTCACCACTCGTAGATGTCTTGATCTTAGACTTTCTGGCTTTCAGAACTGTCAGCAATAAATTTCTATTCTATAAGAGACCCTACACAGGTAGATACATGGTAAGTTTAGTGTGGATATTAATTTGAGCCAAACTCTGTGAGACACTATGGAGAACAGCAAAACAGTGCTCAACAAAATAATTCTAAAAGAGCTGTCTTTTAGAACCTAGGCTCATTAAGAAATATAAGGCACTCTTTAAAATTCAAAGAACTCTAAAAAAAGCAAAGGAATAAAGCCAGGCATAGTAGCACATGCCTATACTCCCAGCAATCAAGAGGCTGAGGCGAGAGATTTCCCTGTAGTTCGAGACCAGCCTGGGCTACCTAGTGAGTTCAAGGCCAGCCTGAGCTATACAGCAAGATCTTGTCTCAAACAAACAAGAACAGCAATAATAGCAATAAAATTCAGCCCGACTGGCTTAACCTATGCCCAGGTAGCACCTGTCAGCATGTGTGTGCCCACCCCCCGCCAGCCCCCAGCACTGCAACCCTGCCCAATGCCCTGACAAACCAGGCCGGCACCCAGGTAGGACCTCTTTGCCTGCATATGCCCCCCCTCACTGACACCGGAACTCTACTCCTGCCCACAGCCTGTGACTGGTGGGAGCATAGGCAGGAGCACTAGGCCTGCACTCTTGCACCACCAGAGCTGCTTCCTCACCCAGCACCCAGCTCTGGCATCTGCTGTGGAACCCTGCAGCAAAATTCCTTGCAGAGAGCCTGGGGTAAGACCCTACCAGCTAATCCAGGAGCTGAGCATCTTGCCAGAGGAGCACAGCAGGCTCTTTCCAAAAGCTACAGCAGGAAGAAGCTGAGCACAGCAGCCAGACCTGGCCAGGAACATATGGACGGGATCAAGCTTGATGAATCCGGACCCAAATTTTGATAGGTGCTAACGGCATAAGTTCACCAAAGTGCAGAGGTCACTGCTATACAAAATGACAAAGAGAAGGAGCAAGATGCAATCTCAGGTCCAGAGCCCACCCAGAACAAACACAGAAGACACTACCATGGAAGAAAACGAGAATCATGCAGCTGAAATCTCTGCATTGGTAGTATCTGAGGTAGACAGACAAGTGAAGAAATATATAGAGGAACTCAGATCAGAGATAATGTCTGAAGTAAAAAAAAAAAGCATGAATCAATAGCAATAAAATTCAAAGGACTCTTGGGGAGATTTTAAGGTTTCCTATAGTATGTGAGGAGGGAGCATGGCTTAAGTTCATGTGAAGAAGAGTTTGTAAGCATTGTCTTGTCTTCTTAGCGTAAGAAACTGAAGGAATAAATAAGATCTAAAATGTACAGTAGATATAGTGAAAGGGGACCAGACTGCTCAAAAGAAAAGAACAACCAGGAAGGGGGAAAGAGAAAAGATGGAAGGGGGGAAAATATATTTGACATATATGATGATTGT
>PVKN010040517.1:0-10706 GCA_004027915.1 Capromys pilorides
TTTTTTTTCAGTATTCTTAGTTTTAATTGCATTAATTTCTGCTTTGGTTTTTATAATTTGTTCACTAATATGTACTTTGAGTTTAGTTTGCTCTACTGGTTCTAGAAGACTGGGATTCAACATTAGGTTATTTATTTTACTTATTCTATTTTTCTTATTTAGTGTTTATTTATTTATTTTTATGTATTTGGCACAGGGCCTCACCACACAGATCAGACTCTTAGTAATCCTTCTGTTTTCAGCCTCCCAAGCACTGGAATTACGGGCCTGTGCCCCCATGCCTGGTCTCAATCACAGCCTCAGCACGCTTCAGGGTGGGGCCAGCATGGCTTGTGGAGCCAGGGATGGAACCTTGGCTCCTGCGCTCTACCTAACCAGGCACTTTAGTCTGCTGAGCTATCTGGCTGGCCCCCTTATCACTAATTTCAAGTTTCATTGTTGAAACTAATGTTTTCTTTAATTTTACCTGTGACTCATTGGTTGTTTAGGAAGGTGTTATTCAATTTCCATGTGTTTATATAGCTCTTGTGGTTTCTTTTGCCATTAATTTTCAATTTCTTTGCACTGTGGTCTGATAATATACATGGGATAATTTCAATTTCTTTGCATTTACTTAAGCATATCCTGTGAACTAGTATGTGGTCTATACTGGAGCTGAAAAGAATGTGATTCTGCTGTTGTGGGATGGAATACTAAGTCCATTTTTTCAAAAGTTTGGTTCAGCTGTGATATTTCTACTTTGATTTTCTTTCTTTCTTTCTTTTTTGACTAGTCAGTCTCTCTGTGACAGTGGAGTACTGCGGTCCTCCACTAGAACCATATTAGTCTTTATTTGACAGTTTCATACCCATTAATGTTTGTTTTATACAGTTGGGTGTACTGCTTTGGTGCACCTATATTTATGATTGTTATCTCTTCCTCTTGGATTGTTCTAAGGATGTGGGATGTACTGACCTTTTTTTGTTTTTCTTAATAAATCTTGGCTTGAAATCCACTTTTGTCTGCAAACGGAATAGCTACCCCTGCTTTTTCTGAGTCCTGTCGTATGGGGCATTGTTTTCCATCCTTTGAATTTCAGTTTATGAGTTTCTTTTTGAGTTAAATGTGCTTCTTGTATGCAGGATATTGTCAGATCCTGTTTCTTGATCCATTCTGCCAGTTTGTTTCTTTTGACTGATGAAATGCGACCATTGACATTGATGATTACAACTGGTAGATATTGACTTATCCTTGTCGTATTATTTTCCTGTTTTTTGTTTCCTTTCCTTCCTCTGTTTAATTGCATACCCTGCCTGGTGAAGTCATTTTATTGGGATTCATGGAATTTTTGTCTTCATTGTGTTTTTCTAGAATATCCTTCAAAACTTTTGGAGGGGCTGGTTTGGTGGTTATGAATTACTTCAGATGCTCTTTTTATGGAGATATCTTGTTTCTCTATAAATTTTGAAAGATAGTTTTCTAGGACACTTCAGTCTGAGTTGAAGATTGTTTTCTTTTAAAGCTTGAAATATGAACTTCAAATTTAACTTGGTATCCTGTGTTTTTATTTGCTCTTGGGGATGTTTTGTTGTTGTTATTGATACAAGGCCTTGCTACTCAGTTCTGACTCCAAGTGATCGTCCTATCCCTGCCTCCCCAGGACTAGAGTTACAGACATGCGCCACCAGGCCTGGTTGTGGTGGCCGGCATGGAGGCATTGCATATGGTCCCGAGGATTGAGCCAGGGTCCTTGTGTGTGCCAGGCAGGCAGTTAGACCACCAAGCTATTTCCCCAGCCCCGTGCTTTTATTTGCTAAATGTGGCCACTGCACTTGGTGAAATCATTTTTCTTTCTTTTTATTTTTGCTTCTCAAACATTGAGAATGAAATAATATTGATTCCCACCCCATGTTTTTATTTCCTTCACATATTTTGTGTTTTGGTAACTTATTTGGAATTTTCAGAACCAGATGTTATGAGAAGTTCATTAATAATAAATTACTTTTCATGTATGTTCAACTTTAATATTTATTAATGATTTTTAATTTTCCTTGAGGGACTGAATCCAGGGCCAGTGCCCAGTCCCCAGCCTTATCCATGACATTTGCAGTAAGTTTCACAGCTCATTTGTATTCAGGCATTTTAGTTGTTAGTTTCTTTTCTTTCTTTCTTTGTTTTGATTTGCTCTTTGAGACTGGAGCTCACTATGTAGTCCAGGCTGGCCTTGAACTCTCAGCAATCCTCCTGCCTCAGTCTTTCAAGTCCTGGGATTATAGCTATGTGCCACCACACCTGGCTTTATTTATTTTTTGCTCTCTATTGACTTCGTAAGAATTTTTTGCTTATCCCTGAATTTGCTGTTTATTTTTAATTTTTTTAGACTTTGCTGTTTAGATGCCTCAGTCTTACCTCCTGCTACTAGATCGTGGTATGGTGGCCCCCTCGGGGTTAGGTGTCCCTTCTGTGTTATTGTCTTGATCTAGATAACTTACCGACCTCAAGACTGGAACCATCTGCTTAATGCACCCCTGTGTATCCACCTTACTAATAGATGGTCCCCTGGGGACATGTCATAGGCACCTAACACTTAGCCTGCCCCAAAGTATTCTAAAAATGTCCTTCCTGCCTTAACTTAGTTATTTTTCAGCAGTAGGATGCATTAATCAGGGCCTTTTAGGGAAACAGAACCAATAGAATTTAAGGGTGGCTAGATAGATATGTGGGTGATGGAAAAAATGAGTCATGTGACAAGGGAACCTGAGAAGTCCTACAGCCTTCCACATGCAAGCTGGAGACCTGGGAAAGCTGGTGATACAATTCAGTTCAAGTCCAAAGGCCTGAGAACCATGGGGGCAGGTCATGCCAATTCTAGTCCGAGCATAGGAAAAGAGACACAATGTCCTGGGTCAAGCAATGAGGGGAGTGAAAGGTGGTGAGTTCACCCTGGCCTGAAGGCATCACCACACTGTGCTGGCCAGGGATCTCTGCAGGAACAAGATCAATGGGCTCTCTACCTAAAGTTCTGTATGGGGAAGTGTTGGATGGGTGTACAGGATCAGAGGTGGAAGAGCCCACCTGCACACTGTGACCCTCGGCACACTGGAAAGCCAGAGGATTTGTTAGTCACTCAGTCCAAGAAGCTAGAAGGTAGATCAAGAATGCACTGCCAGTGTGAAGCTGAGGGCCTGGAGTGTCCTAGAGGGCCACGGATGTGAGTCCAGGGTGAAAGGCTGAAGAAGCTGGAGTCTGATATCCACAGGCGATGGCAGCAGCAAGGATACCACTTAAGCAGAATGAGATTTTCCAGTGCATGCCCACTTCCTCTTCCTTCCATTTGCTGCACAAGGGCATTGGATGGCACCACCCACAATCAAGAGGCACGTCTTCCCCCCTCCCGGTGCTGGCCTATGCGATGCGCCTCTCTTGGAAACAAACACCCCATGGACAGACCCAGAAGCGTGCTTCACAAATCTGCTAGACATCTCAGTCTAGTCAAACGGACCACTAAGCCCTGGCACTCAACCTCTGAACAGCGCTAGAATCTGTCCACATCTTCATCTTAGTGACCTTGTTCCTGCTTCATTGCCAACCTCCCTAACTTCACCAGGGCCTCTTTCCAGGCCAGAAATGCACCTACCCATTAAACTCTTCTGATGGGGTACAGGGGTCTGCACGTGGCCACCACATAGTGGGTGTTTCCTCTCCTGTCTGCACCCAGCACCCTTGGCTATAAGCAGTGGCTGAAGCTGGAAATCAATCACAAATGCATGGCTAAGATAAAGCTGGCAGGAGAACTCAGGGAGCTCCTCCAGCCATATAAACAAGCTGGCTGCTAGGCAGAGAGGTCAAAATTGACATCCACCTCCTGAGTGCATACATAAGGGCCTCTAGGTGGTTGCTCAGTTCCTTTCCTCCCACCAGGAGAGAGAGGGCTCCACCTGACCCCAGATTTCTTCTCTTGTCTTTATTTCTTCATCTTCTCACAGTTCCACCCCTGGAACACCAAGAGCTGCAAGGGATGCAGTACTCAGCCAGTCCCCACTTCTCAGGGCCTGTGTGCTGCCTGCCAGCACCACAGGGCAGCATACTTCCTGCTCTGCTCTTTTCTTCTTAATTTTGTGCTTAGACCTCACCTGCATAGCACTTTCGTGCGGTTGTTTCCACATTTAGTTTCTGCTGTCCTCCACTGGTTGTCTGCTTCCCAGTGGACTTCCAGCACCCCAGAAGCTGTGCCTTGTCTTCTTTAGTCACTCCTGAATCCACAGTGTCCAGCACCTGCTGCAAAGCTGGTGCTCAAGAAATAGTTGCCATCACATAGTGAATGATTAATGCATAACAGATTGTCCTAGCTTGGGTAATTTATAAAGACAATCAGTTTATTTCTTTAGTGATTTTCTTTTGTTCTGGAGACTGAGAATCCCATTATATAGGGTGGAAGCGCAAGAGAAGGCTTGTATGAGTGCAAGTGATGGCGTGCATAAGGCTCAAGCCCTTTTCTTATTGGTGTTTATCTTTTTTTTTTTTTTTTTGTACCTGAAATTGAACTCAGGTCCTTGCCCTTGCCAGGCAGGCACTGCATCACTGAACTATAACCCCAGTCTGTGTTTATCCATTTTCAAGGGTAGAGCTCTTGTGACCTAAACACCTCTCCCGAGACTCCACCTCCCAACACCACTGGATCAGACTACATTTAGTATGCAGGTATGTAGGGGACATAGTCAATCCACTACAGAATGCCACTGAAAGTCATCATCACCGTTATCATGATCATCACTGCAGTGCTGGGCATTGAAGTCATTATTGGTCAAGTAGACCTAAAGGTGGAAGAGCCAGGGAAGGGATGAGCCCCAAGGAATCCTGAGGGATTGGTCAAATTTCAGAGCTTGAGCTTCTCATTTCTCTTGAAAGGCATGATCTTGTATTGCAAGAACCAGAAACAGAGAACAACCTTGTTTACTTACTTTTAGCTTTCTAAGCCTGGCTGGGCGTATCCCACACAATGCTAAGGGGAACCAGAGTGCATGGGGAAGAAGGAGCAGCAATGGAGAATGCTCTCTTGACCCAAGAGGGCAGCAGTGAGAATGAAGAGGCCAAAAGGAAGAGGAGGAGATGTGGGCAGGATTGAGAGCTACTGGCCCCCAAAATTCTACTTGTACCCTATCTTCAGGGAGATAGACAGCTATGTTAGGATCATAGGGATTCCAAGAGGTTTGTAGGAAAGTCCAATATGGCGCCCACATGATGGAATAGTGGTGGCTGGGGGAGGTGGTAGGAGCCATGAGACCAGCTCTTCACACAGTGTGGGGTAGCAGGCTGGAATCTTCAAGCCCTGGAGAAGGAATGAATGCTGCTGGGGTAGAGGGCAATCCTCAGTGAACCTTAGGACTCCATGATGGATGGTCAGGGAGTATGATAGCGTGATAGTCACCTCTGCAGAAGCAGCAGGGAACAGAATGACACATTCCACGGGGCGCCAGTGAGGACCACCCCATCCAAGGAACTCTCCCTAGGCACTTGCGAGAGATGAAGCATCTGCTCACAGCTGCCCCCGATGGGAGGTGTGTACATGCCTGCGTGCGTGCATGTACGTGCATCTGGAATCCCGATACAGTGAACTGAGTGACAGGGCTGCCTACGTTGTCTTTATAGCTTGGTTCTCACCTTCAGTGGAAATGGGAGCTTAAAAGCTCAGATGAGATCAATATGAAGAGATTGAGACAGCAATCGTTTTGCTGTTTGTTGTTTAATCCCCAAGACTGTGAGCTGGGAGTTTTCTCTGTTCCGTAGACTGAGCTCCTGCAATGCTTGGGGTTCCAACATGAAGCAGCATGAATCTCAGCGAGTTTCATGGACGGTTACAGTGGGACCCACCCAAGCCTGGGGACTCCAGGCCCCAGCCACAGTGGAAGCTGGATGGTGCGATTGGAGGCTTCGAGAACTGGAGACTGAAAACTGGGCCGCCAGGCAGGGGGACAGCTGAGAGGAACCTGGCTGCTGCTGGAAATGAGGCCCAAGAGGGCAGGAAGTGGCCTCCGGGCACGGAGGCTGGCCAGCAGGGAGGTCTGTGCAGTCAGCAGGCGCCAGCCCTCCACAGCCGAGGTAGGTGCAGGGAGCAGGTCCTGGAGCACAGAAGAGCTAGCAGTGCTTTGGCGGGAGGGTGAGACCGAGGCAGGGGTGGGGCCCGTCTTGGGTCCCTGAGTGACTGGCAAGCGCCATGAGGATGCAGCCCCACAGCTCCCCATCCTCACATTCGGCTGCTGCTCATATCTGCACTACTCGAGCTCCTTCACACACCACCCATTTCTCCACATTTTCAGGTCTTATCAGCAAAAGAAATCGGAGAACGCAATCGAAATCGTGTAGGAGAAGCAGGGGTGTAGGTGTCATGTCTCCTGGATTACAGCTCATACATTTAACACCAGTGAAGTGGGCTAAACAAGGTGGGAGGGGTGGGGCCACCACTGAACGTGGTAGGACCAACTCTGGATGTCTTGGAAGAAAGAAGGGTTCTTAGACTGGGCATGGTGACATGTGTCTGTAATCCCAGTGCTTGGGGGGCTGAAAACAGGAGGATCACTCAACTTTGAGTCGGATCTGTGTAGTTAGACCCTGTACTAAATACATTTAAGAAAGGAAGGAAGAAAGAACGAAAGAAGAAAGAAGTGTTCTTTGGAAAAGAGGAGCCCCAGACAGAGGAGAAAAATATTTTTAAAAAGGGGGTGGGGAGGGGAGATTGGCTGATGCGTTGGCCACCAGCTTCCCCAGCTGGTCTTTGACAGATGGGAGAGGTGATTTTTTTTGTGGGATGTCCTTTGCCCCTGTGGGACTCAGCATTTCTCTGTCTTGGGACTGTCTTTGGCTTCTGGACGTTTACCGCACCTTATTGGGCACTTCTGATAGGAAATGAGACTATGGGCAGGTGAAGCCCAGCACCTTCTAAACTGTCCAGTGGGCCCCACCCCGGATGTGTGACAGTTGGTGATGTTTCAGTGGCTGGATTTTTCTTTTTTTTTGTACTCTAGGGAAAGGTCTACAGGGTGTTTAGGGTCTCCCAAGAGCTGGGATTACAGGCTAGTACCACCATGCCCAGTCTCAGTTGCTGGCTCCTGCAACTGAACCCTCCTGCGGATCAACTCCAGCCTCTGTGCCTGCTTGCAGGCTGGATTTTCTTTTAATAATAATCCTTCCTCCCGCCATGCCTTCTTACTTTCCTTCCTCCTTTTTGGTGCTAAGGATCAGATGCAGGGCCTAACACATGCTGGGAAGCGGCCTGCCCCTCAGCTGCATGCTCAGTCCAGGCACACGGTTGTATTTTTCTTTTTGTTTTTGTCTTTTTGAAACAAGGTCTCACTATGCCGTTCAAGCTGGCCTTGAGCTCACTTTGTAGCCCCGGCTGGTCTACTCTTCCTGCCTTGGCCTCCTGAGTGTTGGGATTACAGGCGTGCACCACCACATCAAGATTGGCATATGTTTTAATGTGAGTGGCACTCATCAGAGACCTGTTACCAAACAAAGCAGGAAGGTCCTGGTTGTCCCTGCTGCCTGGCAACTGGGTGCTGAGGGTCCTGCGGAGAGTAGGTTCCCCATTGTTTTCATCAAGCTTGCTGTCGGCTGGGCCCTAGAGTCCCAGGAGAGGTAGGGTGGAGGATGGTGGGAGTAGGTGGGGCTGTGGCCTCAGGCACCCTTCATTGTACCCTGGGTGCCCTGGGGGCTCAGCCCCCCCCCCACTGGTGGAGATCACAGCCCCCACCCCCACCCCAGCAGCAATCTCACCCTCCATTACTCCTGGTCACTTCCACTGTCAGGGGTCTCTGAATATCTTGTATTTCACTGGCTGCTTTTTGTTCTTCAACGATTTTCACTGTGAGATATGAAACACCGGAAAAAATGTACTGAACATGTGACTGCGCTAATTTCACTGGCAAGTCCGTTGCTTCCCAGGGACAGCCTCCTCCTAGTTTTTATAATAATGATTATAATCTCTCTTCTTCATAATTTGCACAGCCGAGAGAAGCCATTGCTTATTTTTGCTTGTAAAGTGGGAACCTTTATCTTTTAACATTTGGTAATCCTACTTTTGCTTTCATTTTTCCATGTCTGCTTCCCGATTATAGTAAAAGACACTGATTTTCTTTCATGTACTGTGGGTGTTCAGGTTTCTGTTTTAAAATGCATTATTGGACTGGGGAAATAGCTCAGTGGCACAGTACCTGCCTGGCAAGTGCGAGGTCCTGAGTTCAATTCCCTGTACAAAAAAAGAAAACAAAGCATTATTGCTGGGCGTGGTGGTGCACATGTGTAATCCCAGTATTCATGAGGCTGAGACAGAAGACTCAGTGAGTTCAAAGCCAGCCTGGACTACATAGATCCTGTCTCAGCCTCCTCACCTCCCCCAAAAGGTGTTAGTTATGTATAGCACGTTTAGAAACAAGTTAATAATAGTTCATGTAGCACTTGAATAAGATGGGCAAAATGGTGAAGTGGTACCCCAAAAACTGAAGTTTAGGAAACATTGGTTATGTCCCATTTATTAAGAGACAGCCTTCGCGGGGTTGCCAGAGCCTAGGAGCACCGATCCCCTCCGACTCCGAAGCAAGGAGCTCACTGGTCAGTGGGCAGCACACGCGGATGGCGTCCGCTGCGGAGGCCACGCTAAGGCAGCGTCAGTTACCGCCAGAGGGCAGCACGGACCCAGTTTACGATGCCGAGCTGTCCTGGCGCCGGCGGGGATGTTTAGGCCACTGCTGGGAAGCATCGCCAGGGGATGAGGGAGAGCTGGGACCACCCAAGACTAAGGACCCTCACGAAGGAGTCAGGGACGCACTCCCTTCACTATTGCCTGGTGCTTTTTAGCAACGTAGATGGGGCCATGCTGGACACCTTAATAGCATTCTGGAGCTGCAGGTGTGCAAGGTCGGTGGTGCTGGGGTTGGGACAGCAAAGCTTAGGCCTGAGAAGTTTGGGGAACAGGGCTGTGGGGAGGTGGGTTGTGGCTCCAAGGCCAGAGTTCGGGTGGCGATTGCAGAGGGCTAGCATACACAGCGTGTAAGGTGGACACTTGGCCTACATTTGGGCCACCTCTCATTTATATACATGACACTTTTAAAAAAATGATTTTCATGTCCTACCATCACCCATCTACACACATCTGTCCACCACCCACGCATCAGCCGTTGACCCATTCAAGACCTCCCAGGTATGGGAACAGGCCCTTGGGACTGCCGGCTCTCATGTGAGGTCACAGGTACCACTGCTCTCCTGGAGTTCCCCCCTTTTGTGGAGGGGCCAGATGATGGCAAACGACCAGCTAAGTAAGCAGTGAATACGAGGTGCTCTGGGGTGAAGAAGCCTTCAGGAACTTGAGGGTAAAAGGAGGAGTCCCTCCCCTAGGAAATCAGGCTGCCGCTGAGGTCTGAAGGGTGCGTGGGAGTTCTCTAGCCAGTCTCAGGAGAAAGAGAATTGCAGACAGCGCATTCATGTGCAAAGGCCCTGCATGGAAATAAGCTCACCCCTCTAAGGAAGTGGAAGTGAAGAGCACGGCTACACTGGCAGGATGATGTGGGAGGGAACGGGCCGGACCTGGGGTTTGGGCAGGAGGCTGGGGCTGGACCCTTCAGGTTCTCCAATTGCTCGTTTTCACAACAGGGCAGTAAGGTCTGTCTTACAATTCGGGATTAAAGGAATGAGGAGCCCAAAGCATCTCGTATAGCACCCCGAGTACACGTGGTGTCAGTTTGGGGGCACTTCCGAGCACAGGCATGGCCAGGTGAGAGAGTGAGCCTGGGGCAGCCCCGGCAGGTGCAGGGAACAGGGCTGGCTTGGATGACTGTGTGGACCAACTGAGAAGCATGTTTTAAGCAGGGTGAAAATTACCGTTGGCATCTCTCTCTTGTCGAAAACAAAGTGAAATTGGAGAATGTACTGTTTTCTTTAACTAGGCCAAGATGACTAATTATTAGACTCGTTTCGAAAGGTTACCATATACAGACATGCGATGAGGTGGAAAGAGGAGAGTTTGGAGCCCTGATTCATTCTGAAACCCCAAGATGGAACTCGTGCGCGGTTTCTGAGCATAATGACTGTGAACATTTGGTTTAACTCAGCTGTCACCACAGGCATGACACAAAACAAAGTGTTTTGCATTGGCTCCCCGGAGCGACTCAGGCCAGCTCTCGGTGGGCTCAGCTCTCTGCCCAGCAGCAGGGCTGTGTGACAAGGAGCCGGTGCTGGGGAAGGGGACCAGGCATGGATGGCACAACTCCGTCCTGTCTCCGGGCCTCAGTTTTCCCATCTGGAAAATGAGGGCCTGGATGAGATGATGTGCAAGGGCCTCTCTGGTTTTGTTGATTTATAATATTTATAAGCAGTGCGATTTTTGCCACTGCGGGCTTTAGTTTCCTTTTGATCATTTTGCAGCTTCCTGAAGGGGCTGCTGTGCTTTTTCTCCACATTGGCTGTTTTCTCCCCTGGGACCTAGTGACTCTGAGTCTTTTATACCAGAACCCACCAAGAAAAAAATCATGTTTCTTTCCTTGGATCAGTGGTTTAATCCAGGGAAGGCTGAGGTCACCATGGGTCACCAGTGTGGCTCGACTGGGAATGGACAAGTGTACTGTGTTTAACCTGGGGACCTTGTGGTCCCATAGGCTCAGTCCCTGAGAGCCTTGTAGTCCCCTGAAACCTCTTCAGAAGTCACTGCTGGTCTCTGGGACCAGCAAGAGAACATT
>PVKN010040518.1:0-10712 GCA_004027915.1 Capromys pilorides
TAGTAGAATAGCCACAATAATTAATACAATGCATATTGTTGTCTTCATAGTAGTTGTTCAGAGTGCAAGATGCAGGCATGATATCTTTTCTAAACACTATTAGAACAAATATTTCTTCTCATTGAACTAAGAGAAAGTAGTTGTATGTATAGTCCAATAGTCTGTGATAGTACTGGGTTATCAACAGAACTGGCAATGTCGGAAGCTGTTGACTTGAGCCTTTTATAGCTCAGCATATTAATATGGCTTTACTTTTTATACATCTTGGTTAAACTTTTCTGCTGGATGGTTTAGACAAAGTTAAAAGAAGACCTATATAACAAAAAAATGAAACTTTTGTATCTGACAAGGCGAGTCAAATCCCTTCAAGATTTACCTTGAAACCATGTACAGATGTACAGCATTTTGTAGAACTTTTGTCCATCTCAGCCACTTACTTTTTTTTTTTTTTTTTTTTTTGTCTTTTTGAGACAGTGTCTCACTATGCAGCTCAGGCTGGCCTTGAGCTCCCTTCTGTAGCCCAGGCTGGTCTCAAACTCACACTGATCCTCCCTCCTCAGACTCCCAAGTCCTAGCTTTATAGTCGTGTGCCACCATGCCCAGTAGCCACTTACTTTTGAGAGTTTACCAAACTCTCAAATCTGGGGGTGGGTGGGCAGAGAAATTCCACTCATAGTGGTATACACTGAGAAGCTTACAAACCCTTCCAGGGGCTTCATTATTGCTTTGGTTTCAGTACAGGGCAGTTTATTATCTTTTTATTAATTACACAAAGCATGACTTGGAAAGAGTTGTAATGAAACATTTGCTGTTATAATATTTAATCATTTGCTTTTTCAATGGATGGTGAACTTCTCAAGGCTTTCTGATGAAACTTCCTCCCCACATAGATAACACAACTCTGAAAATGCAAGTCTCTTTCTGTTTATTTGCCATTGTTAATATATATCTGCAGTACATAAAGATTACATTCATTGTGGGGAGTCGGCTCAGGTACATAAAATATCCAATTATGTTTATTTCCCTTCCCCCCTCTGCACCTTTCCTTTCCTTCATATCTCTCAATCTCTAGATTTGGGGTAGCTTTCTGAAATTTGGATGGAACTCTCCTAGGATCACAAATCAATTGTACAGAATCCAAGGCAACCACAAGTAAGTATACTGAAGCAGTTAATTAATAATCCAGTAAATCAACAATAAAGTAATATATATATATATATATATATATATATATATATATATATATATATCAGAGTTTACAGGGTCTCACTACACAGATTGAACTCATAGTAATTTTCTTGATTTCAGCCTCCCAAGCACTGGGATTACAGATGTGTGCCACCATGCCCAGTCTCATTAGCTATCTCAATGCACCCCAGGGGATGGGGATGGCATGGCATGCAGATATTGAGCCCTGTGTCTGTCTAAGCAGGCATTTTAATCCACTAAGCTATCTGGTTGGCCTTCTATTTTTCTTTTCTTATTTATTTGTTTATTTTTGCAACAGTGCTACTCTATCCTGAGAATTTTCATTAGTGCAGTACGCATAGAAAGAACCAGAGAATGCCAAATAAGTGAGAATAATCTTTTAGTAGTAATTATTTACAATACTTTTCTTTTGCCTTCTAAAACCAAGAAAGTTTATAGTATATGTAGATGTCTAGTCACTTCCAGGGAAGTTGTTTATGGATATTCACATGTGAGTTTCTAGAGAAAGAAAGGCTTTGATGGAATCTACTTTCATTGCATCTGTAGCTCATAGTAATAGAAAACTAAAAATAGCATTTTTAATATTTGCTAGGCATTTTTCTAAGTGACTTAGATTCATTTTAATATATATATATATATATATATATATATATATTCTATTTTATATGCAGAAACATGAATATATAATGTAAAGCTACAGCTCTGGATTAGATGTCAGTGTCTGTGAAAAATAAATGGTGTTGAAAAATAATTCTTAGTCATGTGTAAACATGAGAAGTGAGGATAATTCCCTGCTAGAATATCGACTGTGAAGTAGGTGTGGCTGAGGCCATGAACTGTCTGACATAGGCTTATGAGGACTGCTCTGTGATGCAGTTAACTCAACATGCAAAATAAAGCCAAGTTGGGAAAATTGCATGCTCCAGGTGGTGACCCCTGACATCACTGTAGCACTAAACCTCACACTTTGTACTTGTAACAGGGAGTACTTTTAGGGAAGGAGCTTAGGTATTCTGCATGGGTTCCCTGTTATGAAATTATGAGCTCTTTCAGGTCAGAGATCAACACTTTCTCATCTCTTCTCATGGTCCACACTAACTGCTGAGCACATGGTAAATGACTTTCATGCTCATCATAGGTTTGGGAATAAAGTAAACCAAAATCAGTTATCTAGCGAGAGAAGATATTCAAAAGTACTGTTGAAGGAACAGTTAAAGGTATCAGCTATGGTTTGTGGGTGGTTTCAATGTGTCCCCCACCAAGGCCTCTGTGTAGTGCTGTTGATCAGTGCAACCCTTCAGATACAGGACCCATGGGAAGTAATCAGTCCTGGGGACACACCCTAAGAAAGAATTAAAGCTGATCTTTAAATGAGTTAATTCTCAAAAAACAGATGGTTGTAAATTGAGGCCACCCAAAGTGCTTGATCTCTGTGGCGTGTAGTTGGCTCCCTTTCTGTTTCTCTGCCCTATTATGATGCATCCAGGGGAGGAGGTGGACCTGCCAAGACATTGGTGCCATGCTAATAAGCTCAATGAACCTCTTTCCTTTATCAAGTTTCTAGCCTGAGGTATCCTGTTATAGAAAAAGAAAACTGACTAAGGTAATGTCTTTCATCAAGCTCTTCTACTGCCTGAACTAACTTATACTTGTGATTACTATAAGCTTTGGGGCTATAAAATTGGGCACAGTATATAAATATTTAAAGAAAACATGAAGAAAAAAAAGGTGTAATGTGATTAATGGAGTTAATTACCTAATTATACAATGATGGAGCATTATGTCAAAAGTACTTCATTAAAAAAGAACAATTATCTATAATTAAATTTTAAATTTGATTGAAGAATGTTAAATTCATTACTACACTGAGGAGCTCACAGGATTATTCCCTTCTCCTATTAATTCTCTTACATTAGGATGAGCTGTCATTCCATATGTAAACATTTTTTAATTTTAATAAAAATTTGGATTTTAAAAATTATATTCAACCAAGGACAGAATGAGCTACATAAAAGCAGTTACATTGTCAAAGTATGAGTGATTCAGTCGTTGTATGAGACAGTACTGGCAATTGGCAGCTGTATATCTTTACCAGGCACAGCTCAGTGTGTCATCAATTTTCTTTAAAATAAGGAAAATTGAGAAGGTTTGTCAAATGCCACCTACTTGAGAAGGTAAGTTATACTCCAGGAGCAACCAAGACAAATGGAGGGTATGAAAAAAGTTTAGTTAAGTTCAGTGAGTAGTCCTGTGTGATAATTCTATTAACATAGCCAAGGTATTTTATGCACTTGAAACTTTCAGATCTTTTACTAATTTTCAGGCTTCCTTGAAAACAGACTAACTATATCCTCTGAGAATTAATGAATAAGAAGAAGCCATTTGACTTTTAGAAGACATTCCTTAACATTCAAATGAAAAAAACAAGATTCAAAAGACTCATACTTCACACCAGGTCTCCTATGACTCATTTATTCAATTATAACTGATACTGAGATTCTATCCACAATCCTAAAACTAACCTACATCTCTCCTCAAGTCACAATGTGGCTTTGGCTGACAGATTAGTGATGTAGTTGACTCTACAGCTCAGAAACTATGGAGTATTGTACACATACTAGTTATCAGATGGAAAAACAAAACCTACCCACAGTTGATTTGTCCCAGACAGGATGCCATCTATCCAGGAAAGGTCCTTTTGATGGGCATAAGACCTGAACTGCAACATTTTCATAATTTCAACTGCTATCAAGAAGCTGTGAAGGATTGGTAAGATAGCTCAGTGGATTAATGTGCCTATTTAGGCAAACATAGGCAAGCGCAGGGAACTTGGTTCCATTCCTGGCACCACATGCTGTGTTGGCCCCACTCTCAGGGCAGGCTGAGCAGTCCAGAGTCTGGTGTAATGGTGCATTACTGTAATACCGGTTCCAGGGAACCTGAAAGCAGGAGGCTGAGCACAAGTCTGAGCTACATAGTGAGACCCTGCGACAATCAAATACATAAAAAAAGAAGTTATGAAGACTTAGAATGTTGATTTTTCTGGTGATGTTTACATGCATGATTTCTGCACCCATTAGTGGTCACCACAGAGTTGACAGTCTTTTGAACAATGTTAATGAGATTATTGTTCTCAGAATGATCCTAATCTCAGAAAACTTTTAAAATGTTTGCTATTGCCTTTTATTAACATATAGTGTAGGGACAAGATTAGAAATCTGAAAGTAAAAATCAATATAATTAATGTAGTTTAAAAGTCATGAGTATACATGCACAAATGCACACACACTTGTCTGGAGTGAAAGTTTAAGATCTATTTCAAAAAAGAAAATGTTGTGTTCCTGTGGCAGGTAGCCTTTTGGCTTGCCTCTTGTCCTATGTGCCCAACACCCTAGCCAAAACCTGATATGAAAGCATTCTTTTGGTTCTCCAGGGCCTTTTACTACCCACATATGCCCCTATTCCTTCCCTTTTCATGTGTAGGGTCTCAGTGTTCCCTTCATTCATACCTTCTTTCTCTAATAGCCTAGCAGATTAGAAAAAGACTTACTCATGCCTATACTTCTGCATGAAATATATGTCTACTATAGGGCAAGAAATAGCAGCTCTAATATCTTCACAAGCAACCTTAGTGATACCTTGTCATATCCAGGAACTAGGCATAGAAAAGTCACATATAGTAGTTTGAAAAACCAAGATAATTAACATTCAAATGTCCAAAGTGATAGCAAGTCAGACATAAAGTGCTAAAAAGCACAGCTCACTTACCACACGACTAACAACCAAGAGTGACCCATAAATATCGTGCTCCCTCTGGTACATGCTTCTAATTAGCAGAAGCTTGTTTGCATCTCCTTTCCCTCAGATTCAGAAGAGAGTGAGCAACATATCCTTCAATGATTATATATTGCTTTTTCTCCCCAAAATAATATAGGCAACAGAAATTAAAATGTAACATAGGCAATAATCTATTCACAGTGAGGAAAATCTCCCAAGTATTAATTTTGGAGTTCCTACTAAGTCACCAAAAAAGAAGAAAAATACAATTCCATTCCTCTTTACAAATCCATTTATCTTCAGTGCTAGGGAAAACAATAAAGTGCACTATTAAGGCGGATAAATCTGGGTGTCCCTCGGAGATAATAGATCCAGGAGGGGAAATAAAACTGGGCAAGAAAATGGGATAACTTTTATATCCAAATTTCAAAATGGGTGGCTAAAGGGTAACCAGTTGTTATAATGCTCTCACTCTTAGAAAAGCCTGTTGAGGCAATCTTCACAGTCTCAGGGAGTTAATCTGAGCTTTAGGCATCTCATTAATAAGAAGATAAGGAGGTATCCACCAAGCAACGTATCTATTTGCCAGGCAAGGCGATGTATCTGGCAGCTTTACCTAACACACGCACGCACACACACACACACACACACACACACACACACATACATACACACTTTGAAAATACACATTTCACAATATTAGCCCTCTGGACAAAATATAATTAAAGGCTACAGTCTATGAGGTACAGATGATTGGACAGTTCTTCCAAGACAGCACTTAGGCAAATGCAGTGCTGCAAGTGTACAAGGCCATCTTTCCTTCAGTATGCACACTATGTGTTACATAGTATGTCCACACTATGTGAGAAGAAAAGAAGAGACATGGGTTTACTTCTTTCTTTTTTTTTTTTTTTTTTTTTTGTAGCATGGGTTTATACAGGTAGATTTGGATATTAGATTGTTTTTCATGGACACTCTTTCATTCTCCTATGGCAGGCATCCCACCTCATCACCATGACTACAGAGCACAGGAAGTTGGGAGCCACAACTGTTTCTTTGAAGAGGCATCCATCAGCCACAGAGGATCAGCAAATACAGTTCAACCACCCTCAGGGTTGGAATACAGGCTTCACTGGGTGTCTGTGGCATAGCCCCAAGTAGATGCACCACAGACGGGAGACTGTTCTCCAGGGTAACTTGATATGATGGTAGCAGCCAATACCTGAGAAGATCTCACCATGGCTCCCATGTCCTTGATTTCTCTTACTGCAAATCACTGAACTCTAAGCATCAAAGTAATTCCCTTTTTAATAGAAAAGAACAGTAAGGCTTTCTCCAAAAAATCTGATAAAAGTCCCTGAGAAAATCCTCTCATTAGGGAAGCACAGAACACCAGAGAATTTTCCCAAAGCTGTGGCCCACAGGTTCTCTATCTACCACAAACTAATTAGAATTAATTTTATTGTAAAAATTGAGATAAATCTCTGTAAACTGATTTATAAAATATTCTTCGCTTGTCTTTTATCATATTTAATCTTCACAGCATATTTATAAGTATGGCTTTATTCATTTTGTAGATAAAGCAATCAAAGTGAAGGATATGGACTTATTTTAAAATAATCCATTTTATTGATGGCAAAGCAAAAAAAAAAAAGACTCAGATATTTTGATCTTCAATCTAAGTTTATGCAATAAATCCATAAATATTGTTCAGGAGCACATGGTGGTTGTGGATCCCAGATCACTACCTGGCTTTGGACTGGCCGCTTACACACTGGAGCACATATTTTGTAAGGATGATATGAAGTATATCAGATCTGTAGTTCTACTTTGTTTGCTCACTTTCATTTTCAAATTTATATTTGGAAGCATTTGCCCTACTGTGAAACTTAAATCTGGTCTTTCACATTTGGTTTTCTCAGGAAACAAGGCATTCTCTTGCAGTAGTCAGAGAACAAAAGGAAGGTATTGGTGCTGGAGAGATAGCTCAGTAGAATAAGCACTTGTCTGGCAAGTGCGAGGTCCTGAATTCAAACCCCAGTACTGCAAAAATCAATCGATCAGTCAATCAATCAATCAATAAAATGAAGGAATCAAAGTTGCTACAGGAAGTTTTCTGGCAACAGCAGCTGATTAAGAAACAATTATTAAATATCAGATTTTTGGTATGCTCTGGAAATTTAGAATGCTTATGAGCAATTTATTTGAAGGGGATGATAAGCAATTTAAAAATTTAAATGCACTTATTAAGCAACTCCTATTTATGGGAAGCTGAGCTGCTTGCTTGAAATTAAACATAATATAAAATATCCACAGTGAGGAACTCTCAACTGAAAGAAATGTAATAAGATTTGTGGTGTATTTGTGTAATAAGATATATAGGTGTATGGGGCCAGGGCATTAGCTTAGTGGCATAAGTACCTGCCTGGCAAGAGCAAGCTCCTGAGTTAGATCTCTGGTATTATACAAAATGATATATAGGTATATATAAAATGCTGTTAAGTTTTCTATGTAGGAATTTGCCAGGGATTTTACAAAAGAACTAATATTTCAAAAATAAAACTATTGAAAATATTTCTAGCTAGATAGAGGCTTAGAAATAGATGCCTCCAGGCAGAGGAAATAGCATATAGAAGTTCATAGAACATACATATAGCTGTATCTTAGAAATATCAAAAGACAATGCTAGAAAATTATGCTAGGGTGTGGTTAAAAGATGCTTTCTTTTCCCTTTTTTTCTTTTTATGGTTCCAGCGATCAAACTCAGGACCTTGCATTTGCTAGGCAAATGCTTATGCTGCTGTACTATTTCCTCATCCCCAAAAGATACTTTTTTGAGAAGCCAGAAGGTTTGTAACTTACTCTATAGGCAGTAAAGAGCTGAGAGAGCTCAAAGGCACATCTCTTTCTACTTAAACCAGACATTCGATGGAGTTCATCTTTTTCAGAGCATCTGTGAAGTTTCTAAAGTCCAGATCAAGTCATACTTTCAAAACACAGATAGAAAATTTGACACAACAGATACTATCAACTGTCCCAGCCACCCAGACTCAGATAATAAGCACAAAATACAAGGATTCACATGTGAGAAGCTTTGAGCCCATTTGCTGAGTTGCTTTCAACAGTTACTTCATTAAAGAGAAATGATTACAAATATGGTTTCTGAGAAAATAAAATAAATCACTAGCACAGCTCAGTGAAAAAAATTAGGAAATAAACTCGAAGGAAATACACAATGTAGAAATGCTTAGAGAATTTCAAGGATTAGGATGATGAAAGATCGATTTTGCTGACCTATTGTTGCAGTAAAATGTTCATTTAAAAGTGAAGACAAACAAACCTACCACACAAGTAGAATAAAAATTATTTGGTGACCAAAGATCTTAAGTATCAGAGCTTTGGAAGCATAGGAAACTTTAAAGAAAAATGAAGCCCAGCAACCTATGTTATGGTTAATTATACAAAGGGCGGTCAAGAGATACATTAAATGTTTAAAGTTTTAAAAATTGCAGGAAAAGACATATTTCTAAAAAAAAATGGTGGGATATGTTTTTCAAATAAAGTAGTATTTAGAGAGAGATGAATGACAACATACTAAATTTTAATTTAAACAATGATTTTTCCTTAATCAAAGCTTTATACCAATTTTGTCAAATAAAAAATATCGTAATATGTCCTTGTCTACTTTTTTCACCAGATCTGACATGAGTCCTGAGACTTCTCCAAAGTCAAAATGGTCATGAAAAGTAAATGTTTCCGATCTTTTAAGGCAACGAGGCAGCCATGACCGTGTACCTAAAAGACACTCAGGAAGGAGAACGTGTGGCACCACTTCAGAAAGTGGCAAGAACCAGTGGATAAGTAAGTGTGAAGTTAGGGGAAGAACTTTGTAGAGGAATACAGCTACACTTCTTTAATTGAAATCAACTTGAAAAAAAGCTATAAACACTTGCTACAGGTCTTTTAATTGTGACTCATAAGCAGAAGGCTGTAGATTCAAGTTATTCTCGAGGCAGAGGGCTTGATTTCTCTAGATTCAGTGCTGCCGCATGGTCACCCTCTAGAAACCGATTGTTTACACATAGCTCCAGGCTTTCACCATTGTATGTGGCCACTAGGTGTCAGCTGAATGAGTCCACCTACTTTCTCTGGATCCTCCAAAGTCTTTTGTAAAGCCACACTTTACAAAAGCAGAAGAGTAGTATTGCAGTAGTATTAATTCACAAGGCTGTGTAAGGAATGTAGAGGGAAATATTACTTCAGTGATTTCTTATGTCTTTCCTGGAAATTATCAATTAAAACATTATCCTGGGAGATCTTATTCCTAGAAGGTGAACAGATACCAGAAATATCATGAATAGTGCAGAGTCCTGAAATCAGCAGGAATCATAAAGGTGGGAGAAGTAGACAATGTAATAACTGATAAAATAAATGCAAAGTGACTATGATTTTCCTGTGGCAAAGACAGCAACCCAACCCTTAAACTTAGAAGGCCATACTGTCACCACGCAAAGTTCACCACACTCTAGGGCCTCCCTGTATCATTAAGATGGTTTATTTGTAGTGTTCATTAGTGTGGATAATAACTTGTTAAAGTAGCTATTAAATCTTGTTCCAATTTGCTTCACAATTTCTCTTTTTGGTCACCTAATGGTGTTTATGTAAACTCCTTTAAGCTAACTGAAATAAAATCTCATCATATTTATTTCTATTTAAAGATATTATTCATCCAAAATGGTTCTATATTCACTCCCTACACTTACGTATCAATGCGACCATATTACTTCTTTTTGCATCAGCAGAAGAAAGAATTGAGGAAATCATTTCGCATAAAACATCATGCATCTTTATTTTGAGTTGTGAAATAAGAGTGTTATGAAATTACCCTTGAGGAGTAAATATTTTTTCTCAGTAAACATGTGGGTAGAAAGCTGAGTTCCCATATGGTTCTAGATAATAATTTCTTTTCTGTACTTAGGACAGGGTCTACAGATTTTACAGGGTCTTTCTATGTAGATTGGACCGATACTGTTTCTCCTGGTTTCAGCCTCCCAAGTGCTGGGATTACAGGTGTGTACCACCACATCCAGTCTCAAACGCTGTCTCAGCACTGTTCTCTGCTTAAGCAGGTGCTTTAGTCTGTTGAGCTATCAGGCTGACACTAGACAATAATTTTCGTTTCATCATTTCTGATGTGTTCTGGCCTGGTTTATGGACATCACATGCTTACCCTCTTCCATATGCACAGTGTTGTAGTCAGGTCACTGTTTTACAGGTAAGAAAGCTTTCTGAAAATTCCACAGTTGATAGTGGATAAAGTCAGTATTTGCATTTGGGCCTGGTTTACTGCAGACTATTGTCTTCTGTGTGAGGCTGTTTCCATCTGTCCATCACCTAGTTGCTGTGTGAGGTTTGCAGCTCATAGTTTAGCTGGAGGGTGTGGTAAGGGAGGTGGCAAGGTGAGGTAGCTTTAAGTAAACAAAGTAGGAGCTTTGCCTATGCTGTTGTGTAAGACAGAAGGAAATTAAATAAGTAGCTGTTCAGAGAAACAAGAAAACCCTTGTGGACTGGGATGGCCAAGAGCCAGATGACCTGAGCAGAACCTCCCATAGCTCTAGGTTGTGATCAGCATATCTGTGTTGATGAGGTAAAGGAAGAATGACAACAGAGAGGTCCTTTTTCATAGTCATGTGTATTTACCAAACCCAAGAGCATATTGATAGTGC
>PVKN010040519.1:0-10701 GCA_004027915.1 Capromys pilorides
AAATTCTGACTCAGGCGTTAGAGACTCAGAGGCAAATGAGTCAGACAAGCATCTCTACACTCTTGGAGCTTCTAGACAACAGGCTAAATAATAAATTAGATAAATAAGTAAAAAAAAAAAAGCATAGAAAGTATGTTAGTATTAAGCAGTAAAATAGATAAGCAGATAAAATATGCAGAATGGTATCGGTAGTAACCAAGAAGAAAAAGCCATACAGGGAAGCACTCAGTGATTAAAGAGTCTGCAGAAGCCAGGTCTGGCTTCAGAGAAAGCTGGTCAGGAGCTGGGCCTTGGAGGTCAAGTGCAATGAAGACTGAGGGACAGAAAGAGTAAGGAGAAGAAAATGTGAGACAATTGGAGACTGCAAGGTGTAAGGAAAATAGCCTATAAGATGCTGATATATTTTCAGAGATGAAAGAGGAGTATCAAATAGATTCCTATTGCAAACAATGTTGAAGTTCTCTATCATCTCAATTAGTAAGTCCAGCACTATGCTAGGCATTATGGGGAGTTAGCTCTGAAATGGGGTTTGTACTACTGGAATAGTGAATGTTAGAGCGGTGATGTCTCATCAAAAACTGAGACAAGAGAAAGGGATTGAATTTTGCAGGTTCTCTACCAGTACAAAGTAGAAAAATGTATGTCATTTATCCCTCTCTCCTCTTTCTTTTCCTCTTCTTCCTTCCTTCTTTCTTTTCCTCTTTTTTGTCTTTCTGTCACCCTCCCTTTCTGACCTCCTGCCTTCCTTTTAATTTCTCTTAATCACTGAAAATCTTCTCATGATGTAGATAAGGTCCATTTACTTGGGGAATTAAAAGCAATAGACAAATCAGCCTTCAACATTGTCTACTCTAGGGCCAAGAGGGATCAATTTGTTAAATATTTTGAAAGCAAGACTAGAACAACACCCTGTGATTAAGGCTTTTCAGACTTTTTCATGAACTCTTTCTGGCAGCAGCTTCATCCTCTCCTTATTATTTAAGAACAACCAATCATTCCCACAATTGCTCTTGGTGACTTTCCTATAATACAAGCTTAATCCAGTATACCCCCCAAAAAGGCATAAAATCTAGTTGCTTACAGTGAATCTCGAAGTTTCATTGTGCTAATGATCATCTCAACTGAGAGAGAAAAAAAAAATGTCTCGAATTGGACCTGAAAAGAAAGCATCCAGGGCTGGGGATATAGCTCAGTGGTGCAGTTCCTGCCTGGCAATCACAAGGTCCTGAGTTTGATTCCTGGTACCATGAAAAAGGAAAATTTAAAGAATCCATATCAGGCAGCAGTAATTATGTGTTATTGTTCTCTGGTTATGTTCTGCCTGTGGCAAGCAGAGGCATCTAAAGCAATTTTATTGCAGTAGAAAAGCATTTTATGTTCAAGATGTTCTTTTTAAAAATAGCTATTTTAGTGCCTAAATTGTTGAATGCCTCACTAACGATTTTGTTTTTTAAATCTTAGAAGAATAGAAGTCTCTGGAAACTGTCACTCTTCTTACTTTTTCTTTTATTTTTGCTAAGTCCAACAATTAAATGTATAACCCTGAAGATGAAGTAATTTATGGATGCTCAAGGAAATAGAGGGTGTCATCATTTAAATACAAAATGTCTCCCAAAGTTTTGAGTTTTAAGCGTTTGATCCTCAATGCAAGATACTCAGAGGTGGGGCCTAGAGAGGTGACTGGGTCATAGGAGTGTTAACCTTATCAAAAGACTAGGCCCATTGGTGAATGCAGAGTGGGCTATTTTAGGAGGTAGGGCGCAGGTGCAGGAAGTAGATCCCCAGGTACATGGCTTTGCAGTAAAGCCGCCTTCCAACACCCTCCTCTCTGGCTCTTCCTGCACTGTTTTCCAGCTGCCATGGTGAACAGCAGCCTCCAGCACTGGTTTCTACCATGTCTCTGCCACAGCACATGCGTAACAGCAACAGAGCCACTGGCCATGAAACTGAAGCAAAATTAACTTTTCCTCTTCTAAGTTGTTTATGGGGCTGGCCAGATAGCTCAATGGATTAAAGTACCAGAGACCAGGGTTTGATTCCCCAGGGAACACTGAGATGGTGATTGAGACTGGGCATAGTGGCATGCACCTGTAATCCCAACACTTAGGAGACTGAAAACTGGAGAAACACTACAAGTCTGATTTGTGTAGTGAGATCCTCTAGAGCCTGTACTAAGTATATAAAAAATAATTTTTATGTCAGCAACAAAAAGTTGACTAACACAAAGGGGAAAACAGAGAAAGTCCTGGTCCCCCATCTACTCATTCGCTGTGTGGGACCTGAGTGTGGCCGGAAAGGAAGACTCACACAGAGAGAAAACACATTCTCCTCTGGTCTTCCTAAGCTCCATCTGGACAGTTGAATGAGTCTTCCCCTCTCTCTTTTCCTTTTTGAATCTGTGCATAGAGCCATTGCTATATATTTTTTAATATATAACATTGCTTCCAGGCAATGTCTCCTTGTTTCTTTCATATGCTTCTTTTCCCTGAGAAAAAATCCTGTGGACCCTTAATGTGTTAAACAGGAAATAAAATAAATTGAGACAAAAAGTGAACTTCATAGATTTCAAGTTGAAAGACATGTTCGCTTTGATAAAAGATTCTGAGAGTCAAAATCCTTAAGAATCAAAGAAAACTTGGGAGGGGGACAAGGCTTATTTTAGTTTAGCTTTATTAGCATGGGTGTAGTACATGAAGAGTTGGTAATGTACATATTTTAATTCTTTCTTTGTCTCCTTGCTCTTCCCTTTGTTCCCTCTCCACCGTAAGAAGAAGAGATCCTCCTGGGCTCAACTCTAACTGTAAATCACAAAACCTGTCTCAGTGTTGTTCAGATCCTGTGACATTTGAAGGCTTCAGACTTTTGGACTGAAAAGATTTGTTCTAGCATTTACCCTCAGAGCACTCACTTTTGAGGGGAGTAGGATAGAAGATGGGCCGGACATCTCCTCCCTCCTGAAAAGATGGAGAAACCAGGCAGCTTTTAGCAGAAGTGAGAAGCATTGAGGCTATCTTGGCAGTAGTGGTTTCCAAACAGAAACTGAAAAAGAATCACTGTGCTTCACCTCTGAAAATACCATTAAGGTAGTGGATGACCTTGAAGTGTGAACCAGGACCATGGAGGCCTCTGTGCTGAGCCCCACATCCTGGGAGAAACGGCAAGCTTGGCTCCGTCAGAGCCGTAACTGGCAGACACAGGTCCTAGAAGAGGAAGCTGCAGCTGCCCTGCAGGATGTCCCAGACCCTGTGCCTTCCAGCCTGGATGATGTTTTCCATGAAGGTAAGACATCACACAGTAGGGAGAATGTGGGTGTTACAGGCCTTTGCTGAGATGCTGAGACTCAAATCTCAGGAAGGCTCATTGTGTCTGGCTTAAACTGATGTAAGTGAAGAGGCAGAGGCAGAAAGTTAATACAAATATAAATTGTCTGAGAAGGAAGCAAGTTTAAGATTGGGAAAGGAAGAGGGACATTTTTGCATTGTCCAGAGAAGATTCTGCAATAAACTGAGGCTAAGGATTGTCTGCATATGAACAGCTTGGGAGGCTCCTATGTTGTTAATGTAACAATACTACACCCAGGATACCCCTGGCCTCTGGACTTTGCACTGACATTCACAAGCTGTGTGGTTGGTGGGAAGTCATTTGCCTAAGCCATACCTGTCCAACAGAAGCAGTGGGCACTTTCCTGCGTGTGGGGTGAATGAGCCCACAGACATGGGAGTAAAACAAGAGTTCTGAAAGGCATAAACCTATCCTTGTTTATCTGGTAGGACAAAAAAGCCACACAGTTGTGCTTTTGCTGTGTTTTGGCTTTTGAAAAGTAGACATCCCTGTACCCAAAACTTGAGGAAAAGAAAGCAGTGGGCCTGACATCTTTTTAGGCTCCCAAGGAGAAGGGATACAGAGAGGAGAGAGATCCACTATCTTTATGAGTGATTTTATTTTACTCATATCTCCCTAAAAAAGATTTAGGGAGAGGTCTTAATGGCTTACAGAAAGATAAAGTTGTGGAATGGAGCAAGCTGTGGGGTGGCAGGGCAGAGGTCTCCTCTCCATCCAGTCTCACAACAATCTGGTATCTGACTTCTCTAGGAAATCCAATCCACAAGATTGAAAACTGGCTGCAGGAGTGCGGGTGAGTTCGAGCGAACCGTGGGGCTAGATATGGATGATGGTTGAATGTACTAACAGGCAGGGAACTCAGAGGTAGGAAAATGGATTTGAGCTAGGCCTAAGGAAGTACAGTTGAAATCATGATTGGAAGGGGAGTTGAAGGGGTTGGGGTCAGTTGGTGACCCAGGCTGTGACTATCTAACTCTGAACAGGAACTAGGTTCAGCTTACCGAGTAGCATGGATAGGCTCAGTTTCAAATCCTTACTGACTACTTCTGTCTTCCAAATGACTGATGTTTCTCTCACACTGAATGGCAAAAGAGGAGAAGTGGGAAAACAGAACACTTTTCCTGACCAGAAGTTCATCACTGTGCTATGTGTACTATAGACACGGTAGAAGCAGGGAGAAGGGCTGAGAGCTGCCCTTCAGGGAGGGAAGAACGCAGAGCATATCGTCAAACCTGCAGCTCATCAGTATCTATCGTTTTAGACTTGGTCTCCTCAGCCAATAAGAAAACCTCTGTGACCCAGTTAAGCCTGACTAGTTCTGTAAGAATGATCTCTTAGAGTGTACAACTCCTACCTGCTCCTTCTTGTCCCTTTAAGAATGTCTTAAGCTTATATAAACTTCAATCTAAACTTATCTATTAGCTAACATAAATAAAACTTCCCTTGCTTATTTGGTAGGAATTGAAGAGCCCTGAATAATCCAAGGTTGTTTATTTTAACTCTGCCTAGAAAGACATGGCCAAGAAGGTTTGATTTTGTGCTTCTTTTTGCGGTCTGCAAAACATGTCCTTATTGTCCTAATCTTACTTGCAGTTCATTGACTTCAAATCCACTTAGGAGGGCTTCAAAATACTGGAAGAAAGAGGGTGATGGTAACAAGCATGTTTGCAGGTTTGAGTGTGAAAACTGGGATTAGAACTTTCCTGGGTTTCAAAGTGCTGCACGTGCTTGTACAGGAGAAACTGTCAGCTCAGATAATGTCCTTATTTTGCTACTTACTTCTAAGTCTTAATCAATTCACACGAATAATTATTTAGTGTGTGTTTTCAAAATGTTTGATTACCTAAATGGCTGGAAAGGGTGTCAGGTATAATCCTTGATTTTCAATATACCACCATTTGTTCTTCTGGTACAGATGAAAAATTTGACTTATAACATCATAGATAAGTTTGAGAATTTTCATGTAAACATATAAAACAGAATCACAAAATATTATTTTGACTTAGTGTTTGCAGCATAAGTTTCAAGACCAAAAATGCTCAAAATCCTGAAACTGTTCAGGCACTGACATGACACCATAGGTGGGAAAGTCGCACTTGATCTAGATGATGAGTCGCAGCCAAAATACAGACGCACTAAAAATACTGTAGAAAACTATCTTTAAGCAATTCATACAGAGTATACTGCATAAGATAGATAAATGAACTTTACGTTTAGACTTGTGTCCCTTCCCCAAAGATAACTCATTATGGAGATGCAAATATTTGGAAATCCAAAATCTGAAATATGTCTGGTCTCAAGCTTTTTAGATATTAGATGCTCAACTTGTCCTGAGCAGCGATAGCACAAGTATCAAGTACAAGAATGAATCCAGAGCCAGCGAGATAGATAAGCAGTTTAACGTGCCTGTTTAGGGCAGCTTAGCAGGCATGGGAGACTGCGACTCGATCCTTGGTACCACATGCAGTGCCAGCCCTGCCCTCAGGGTGGACTGAGCTGGACAAAAAAAAAAAAAACCAGAAAAATCCAATACTCTATCACTAATATATTTAATATTTTAAATGAGTTTGTACTATTAGAAGTTTGTGTAATTATATATTAGGAAAAAGATAGATAGATAGATAGATAGATAGATAGATAGATAGATAGATAGATTTGGTGATATATATTGGTGGTACCAGGGATTGAACTCAGGACCCTGCACTTATCAGACAAGTGTGTATCCTACTGAGCTATCTCCCCAGCCCAAGAAGTATATCTTTCACTTCTAGTTATATTATTATTCACTCTTAATTAACTTGAATATTTTACATTTTATAATGTGCCTTGATGTACAGTTTTTTCATAAGGACATACAAATTCAAATTTGGCAGATAATGGATGATTTTCTTCACCATTGAAAGTACTAACAAAAGATGTCCATTTGTGTAATTATTTATTTTGTGAAATTTAAGTACAACTTGACCTACAGATATTCAATTAATCAACCCATTCTCATTGTTAAACATCTGGTCAAGTGATACACCAAGATCTTGAAGGTTATTGAACTGCAGAATGCAGATCAGGCAAGAAGTGCATTTAGGGTCATCTCCCAAGGGTGCCCTCCAGCCTCTAACTTACTTCACCAACTCTCCTCCACTCCAGCTTCTGGTTTAGATTACATTCAAAGCATCATGCCTCCTAGCTTCATTTAAAAACTTTTAGAGGGCTGAGGAGATAGTTTGGCGGCGTAAGAGCCTGCCTAGCAAGTGGAAGGACCCACGTTAGATGCTCAGTATGGCATGCCCCACTGGCCCCAGAACCCTGGGCATGCAGTATAGGCCCTGAAACCAGGTGTGGTAATGCACATCTGTAATTCCAGTGCTGGGGAAACTGACAGGAGGATCTCTATGAGTCTGAACTGTGTAGTGAGACCTTGTATCAAAAAACAAAGTAAGCACATAAATGAAATATGTTTTAAAAGCTTTTAGAAAAGTAAATTCTACAAAACTCACAAGATTAGTTCCTAGAGCAGTACATAATCATACAGTCTAGACTAAATTTTCTTACACAGTTTCACAGAGCACAGCAGCAACAATGAGGCAGGGCTGGACTCCCAGTGGACTGGGAGTGGACTGCTCCCACTTCGAAGCTTTTTTTTTCCCCCAGATTATTTCATTCACCTGTTTTGGACAGAGAGAATTTCGCCATTGTATTTAGGACTGAGTTGTTTCGCACTGCCGTTTGTGCTGGTTTCCACTTGTTCTTCTGTAGAGATGGTAAATGGTTGATAGGCCATATCTCAAAATCTTAAATTATCTCTAATCAAGTTTCTGCTGTTTCCTGAAATGTGTTATTCAGTAAATATATGGTTCTAAAAAAAAAAACAACATGGGAATAGATAAGGTAGCCTCTTAAAAAGCTTAAGAAAATATACATTTTTATGTTTATGATTTGAAACTTATGTCACAAAAGCCCCCATTTTATAGATACATTTTCCTAGTCTTGCTTCTGTAGTCTTTTCTTCCCATTTTACGAAAAAGAAGACAAATTATTAGAAAATAAACTTTCAATAATGAAGCAAGGTTGATGGAAGCACCATGAGAAATAAAATATGTTTCAGTCCCAGCTCCTTAGGACTACATCTAAGAGTTTGTCCATCAGGTCACCAGCCTGTCTTAGTTTTCTCCAATATGAAAGCAAATTTCATACTGCTCACTCACAATGGAAAATAGTATGAGCATGTGGGAAATATTTGAGAACAATCCACTGGACTATGTAGTGACCTCAACCTGTAACACTATTTTTGGATTTTAGAGACTCTGAAGAAGAGTTTTCTGAGGCATCTGGACAACCTTTCTACAATGGTAAATACTACAAGCCCTGCTCTACTGTTCTTCTACCTGGGTGGTGATGCGGCTGTGAACATATATGTGAGATTATGCATATGCACAGGCATATACATGCATAAGGATACCTGATTTTCTTTAAAATGAATATAAAGACGTTTTAATTATCATAGGGCAGTCTACAAGATTCAAAAGAAAATGCTAGCTCAAACCCACAAGTTCCTTAATGCTTGAAAACTATCTACTATTAGTGGTTGCTCAGCTAACAGCTATTGATTTGGGAAAAGAGCTTCCTAAAATGTGTGCATTTCTAAAGTGCATGTCTGTGTGTATTGGTACACACCTTCTGTGTTTATTATTCAACAGGAGGATTCCTACATGATTGTATGACATGAGGTACAGGTTTAGCTATAAGTGGCTGTGTGATTCTAAGTTAAACATGAGTGTGACTCGAGCATAGTATGTGTAAGGCAGGGGATAGTTGTGCAAGCATGTGGATACCCAGTATGAGTGTGCTGGTCTCAGAAGATATGTAGATGTTCAAGTCTGCTGTTGTGTACTTGTGTGTACATGTGTGCACATTTCAGACTGACTTTTGATGGCTTTCATCTGATTATTTGACAGGGTTCTCCAGCCATGGAACCAGTTTTGAAGATGACTTGATGCTTGGAGCTGAGGGTGAGTAACACAGCTCTGAGGCTGTCGCCCAAGAAGAAGCTAAACAATTGGATGAATTTTAAGAAAAGGATGGAGAGAACTTTAGAAAGAAGTAGCCTCTCTCTGGAGTACCTCTCTGGGAAAAGATCACCTCGTTATGATCTCATGCAGAAACAAAGCAGCACAGGCCTATGAACACATCCTTACCAGCTAATCAGGACTCTTGCTGGCTCATTACTGGAACGATTCTTTGGGCCCTGGGAAGGAAACATAAAATTACCATATCATTTGCTGCCCAGATATCACAGAGACTGTATTCTCTACAGGAAGTACACAGAAGCCTGAGTCCTGGTTTTAAAAAAGAGATTGCACTGCAGCAGGACAAGGGCTTGCATAAAGGATGAAGGCACAGCCACTGCCCTGTGTCTCCTGGGGCTCATGAGGTAGGGCAGGAACACAAGTCTGGAGCTGAGGGGCTCTTCTCTACCCTTAATCAAAAGTCTAAAGTTCAGAGGCTCCAGGTCAGGTGTTCCTTGTTTGCCTCCCTTCCTGAGCTGTGGATAGATAATCCTGAGACCTCTCAATTAAAAGACAAAGTCCTGTGTTTCAGCTGGCCTCTGGAAATTGGAAAACAGAGGGATTGTCTTGAGTTAAGAGGAGAAATTCAGGTGACCTTCATTTTCCTTTCTAATTTGCTCTTTGTCTTTCTGTTCCTTATCCAGCCACACTGCTGACCGCTAATGACAAACTCTTCTCCAGGTAAGTGTAAGGTTCAGCCAGGCTGATTAATATCTTCTTCAGAAGCCAATGAAAAAAATGTAGGTATCAGAAATCAAAACAAAGACCTAAGTGTGGGACACTGTGATCCTGGCACTGCTTTTAATGCCAGCCCTCTGGAAAGCTAAGGCAGAAGAACTGCAAGTTCAACGTCAGCCTGTGCAATTTAGGAACTCAGTAAGACATTATCTCAAAATAAAAAAGGCTCAGGATATAGCTCAGTACTCAGCCCCTGGGTTTAGTCTCTAGTATCACAAAAAAAAAAAAAAATCATGATAGAGAAATTTTCTAACTAGTATTAAAGGTCTAGACCTTTTGCTCGGTAGATGGTTGGTTCTAAGACACGCTTCAGAGGGAAGCCAGGTGCAGACTGGCAACAAGATCGTGTGACATCAGCTTCTACCTCAACAGGAGTTTCCTCCAGACATCCAAGCCTTGCCAGCTACTTGATCTTGGCTGTAGTTTGGCTTCCAGCTGCATGACTGGTGGAACCAACAAGACTAGTTCAAGGTAGGTACTACATTTTATAGACTTGGGAGGGTAGAGAAGATGAGAGGCAAAAGAGAATAGAACTTAGAGCTATTGTCTATCTTTTTGAGGTGTCTTACTGTAACTTACATGTGCTTTCTCTGCACACTGGAAATATAGGACCATATTTGCTTCAGAAATAGTGGGGGATGCAGAAGAATCTTCTCCAAACTAGACACTGCATACCACACGCAAATGCCTTTGCCCACAGAACTATGCACTAGGAAGTGTAGTGATGATACTGATGGATCTGTGTCCATTGAGTTATCATGGCAGGGAGTCAGCAAGGTATGAGGATCCAAGACCAGCAATGGGCTGTTGCTAGACTAACTTCCATCCTCTTTCCCCCGGTGAACTTCAACTTCCTCTTTTATTTTTCAAGGCACAAAGCTTTCTCCAATCAGTGCCTGTTACCACCCTACCACAAACCCCACCCTCAACCCAGCCCAATAAATTCTTTGTCTCCCTGCCTCCTCCCAAAGGGTTCTTGCTTCTCTTCAGCAGCCCTCCTGTGCCAAGCAATAGGTTTTGTCTACCTCTCTCCCACTTCTTATTCACACCAGAGGAAGGAAACTTATAGACACCAGCACAGTCCTGGACTCATAGTAGGTACTAATTTTTACTTATTGAAGCAATAATATATTAATTAATGCAGCCAGAAACTGCAGCAAAATATTTCCAGCAGCATATTCTACAAATAAACTTCTCCTGCACCCTGTGGGTATTATTCTGTCTGGATCTATAAGGTGTATTATCAAGGAAATAGCAGTAGCTCAGTCCCACAAGTGACACCTGACCACCAGTAAGCATCATGGACACTGTCTATGTACACAACATACTACAACTTTGTGCAATATCCTATGCCCAACTGTTAGAAGTTCTGTTCATATATTTGTGATGCCAATATTTATGTTATGTTTTATTCTTACTATTCTAATTATTTACTACCATAGAAATTATTTCTTAGTTGATATTTTTGTATATATTGATCTATTCAAATATTATACAAGTACTCTGAGTTGATTACAGATTCATACATATGATACACAACATTCTGGCCTCTAAGTTG
>PVKN010040520.1:0-10701 GCA_004027915.1 Capromys pilorides
TTTGTTTCTTTATTTATTCATTTTGTGGCTGGCTCAGCCTGCCCTGGTGGTGGCGCTGGCGCAGCATGTGGTGCCGGGGATCAAACTGCAGTCCCCGCAGTCACCTGAGCCCTCCTAAGCAGGTGCTTTAGACCACTGAACCATCTCGCCGGCCCCTATTAACTTTTATTGCTCCAAATTCTGTTCTGAACGTGGAATCAATCTTGGAAATCTTCTAGGAGGAGCAATCTAGTTAGTCCTGATCAATAAATTGCAGGCTAGCAGAAGAGCTGATGGGCTCTGCTGTGTGCTTCTTTTTGCCTATTTATTTTCTGCAGTGAACCAGCACTGCTTTTGTAAAAGTGAAACAACAAAAAGCTTCCATAAAAAAAAAAAGATATGAAATCAAATAAGTAGGACAACTATTATTTTTCCCCCTTTCTCTAAACATTAACAGTGCTGTTTTTGTGCACAGATTCAACTGTCAGGGAACAATCAGCTAACAGATGCTTCACTCAGATGTGTTCCAGCCACAGATAAGGTGCTTTCCACTGGAAACAAGCCTGTCTGCAAATGCTTCACCATGGAGCAAGGCTTGGAAGTAAGTAAGCCCTCAGAGCGAGCCTCGAGGCCTCATTTCAGAAGCCTGCAGCACACTTTTGTGCCCTGCTGGACTAGATCATCAGTATGCCCACGTCTTTATGTCAGGAACCCTCTGATTCTCCTGTACATGGAGGACCTCAAAGAGTTTTAGATTATGAAAATGCTGTCTAGAGGTAGTTACTGTGTTCAAAATGAAAGCTGGGACATGAAGACACCACAAGAGCACCAGAAGCGTCAGGGTGGTGATGTCATCACACATTATGTGGCTTCTGGAAAAGTCCACTGTAGGCTGGCAAAAGGGTAAGTACAATGGATAAATACTTTCTCAGGATTGTTCTGAGAAGTTCTGACCAGAAGTTCCCAGAAAAGGTCCTGGACAATTAGGGGATAACTGGATAATCGAGACCCCTTTCAACACTATAGCTGTGAAGCAGGTTTCTCAAGCTGACACTATTGATGTTTTGAAGAGTCCTATTCTTTGTTAAGAGGGGCTGTCCTGTACTTGCAGGAAGTTGAGCAGTCTTACTGGCCTCTGTGTACTAGGTGCCAAAAGCATTCCCCCCTCTCTCACACTGGCAACTAAAAATATCTTTAGATACTCCCAAATATCCTCTGGTTGAGAGCTATGGTGCAATTCTACTAAAATTGGAGTTATAAAGTATTTACCACCCACAGCCTTCTCAGACCACAAGACGTCTATTTTCTCCCTACTCCCACCTAGATCTGTTCCTTCTGTGCTCCAGTGGGTAATAAGTACAAGATGAATCAGGTCAGACAGACGTTCTGGCCAAAGTTCACCTTTAGACATTAAAGCTGATGCCAACGCACTGTCTAGTAGGGCAGAGCACAGCACATTCATGTCGCCGTTGTTCTCACCAAATAGCAACCCAGTCCTTAAGAATTGACATTCTCCCTCGAAAAGCATGAGGGAACACCCAAATGTATGATGGGGAAGAGGAAGGCAAGAGACTTAACTATGAAGCCAAGGAAATGCCATACAAAACTGAGTATAACCACTGAAACCTCCCAACTGAACCATCTGGGGGCTTTTGTCAGTGTGCGGCTGAACTAGCAAAACGGCTAGGAAATCTACATCCTCAACACTTCCAAGTCAGATATTCACTTCCCGCCAGAGTTCTCTCTCCATCATCTCTTTAGTCTGCAGAGGTTAAGACCAAGTTTTTTCTCCTGAAAAGTGCTGTGGCCAACCTATGTCCCTTCACCCCCAAAACTCTGGGCAGCAAACTCAAATTCAATTCCTCATCCTTTGAATCGCCTCTTCTCCGCAGCCTCACTCTTCTTTCCACCAGCCCCCGGAAGAGACTATGGCGTGGTGGCACAAGCTTTATAATCCCAGAACTCCCAGCACCCGGGAGGCTGAGACCGGAAGAACACCGCGAATTTGAGGGCAGCTTGAACTGCTTAGTGAGTTCAGACCAGCCTCAACTACAAATCCAAACCCTGTGTTTAAGAAAAAAGAAACGAAAAGACATCATTGTCGCAGTGCTTCCGACTTTCCGATACGAGGCATCCCGATCTCTTCCCTCTGGCGACTTCATGCAGGCGGTCTTCTCTACCGATTTTTCCCCCATCTTCAAAACTCTTTCCGATCTCGGGAAACCAAGACTGCTGTAATGATCTGTACACCCCACGGGGCTGCGCGCAGAGCCCTCCGGGACTCGTTCCTCAGCGCGTGCTCCAAGAACTCCTACCCCGCCCGCGCGCCCTCGGCCCGCAGCCCGGCCTCCTCCCGCACTTCCACCTCAACTGCCCCTGGGAACTCTCGTGGGCCCTACTGCCCTGCTACCCCTCGCTCAGGCCTTCTCTAGGTCCCTGTTTACCTCCCCGGGACAGCGACACCACCCTGTCATCCGCCAAGCCTCTGAAACCCTCGCCCGGCCAGTCTTTCAGGCTGTGTGTGGCCTCGGAACCAGAGCCCCGGGCCCAGGCTGAGTCTCCCCTGAAGGGCCCGGCAACTCACCCAGGATGAGGCAGAGGAGAACAGGGGCGAGGCGAAAACACAGCATGGTTCCGCAGGGCAGAGGCGGCGGCGAGAGCAGCGACACCAGCGACCAGGCTCACGGGACGTGAGGCTAGAACTCTAGAGACCACCGACTGGGGCGCCGCAAATGCCAGGACTCGCGGCTTTGGCCCCAGTCACAAGACCAGGGGCGGGACTCATTCTCCCATTCAGCCAATCCCCGCGTCGGTCGGCGGGAAGGGGGGTGGGGAGGGGGCCACTGGGCGGGGCGACCACGCCCTGGCTTTTTGGTTCACAACCATTATTAAGCTCCTAGCGGATAAACTCGGAAGGTATTTTCTGAGGCTGAGGAGGGAAGGTGAACTTTTGAAGGCTGTAGATCCATTATGTTTGCCCTGTCTCCTTAAGGAAAAAGAGAATAATTTTCCAGAGGTAAAACTGTTTAGGCATCTCAACGTAATACATACAAAATAATACATAGTTATTCTCTGAACGTCTCTGCAACCTATGCAGTTCAGGCTTAGATGGCCCAGGAATCTAGAGTCCCTAACCACCTGCGTTCACCAAGTTGAGACACACTGTTTCTCAGATGAGGAAATTCAACACAAAAAGAGGAAATTGTCGTTTTCAATACAGGAAGAAAAAAGTGGAAGAAATAAAATAGAAGATAAAGAGAAAAAATAATGATCATTTACTCCAAGAGAGACACTGTGACTGGGCCCTGGGTGCAAGGCTGTAATCCCAGCACTCGGGAGGCTGAGGCAGGAGGACTGCAGTGAATTTAAAGCCACAGAGAGAAAGAGACAGAGACAGAGAGAGATAACATTACAGATACTGTTAACATTACATATACATCCAGATGCTTTTCCTACATGTGTACACACAAATATACTGTAATGAGTTTGTACTGTACATAGTATTTGATATACTTGTGAAGTGAGCACAGAAAACTTAAGAGATGAAAGCATTCAAAAGCCATATAAAGCTCTAGTTGGAATAAAACGTTGATTGTCACACGTTAGTTTCCAAAAGAATCATCTCAGGATTTGTTTGTTTGCAGATCCCTGTACCTAATTCCCTCAAAGATTTGAAAATACAAACTTTGTGGCCATCTTATAAATCTACTCCTGTATATTTTTTTTTTTTTTTAATTTCAAACCAGGGCTTCACTTAGTTGCCCGGGCCAGACTCCGACTTTGCCTCCCAGAGTAACAGGGATTACAGCTACACAAGGCAAGGTTCTGCTTGATGTATTCTTAAAACAAACACTCCAAGTGAGTGAAATGCTTTGGTCCAGGGGCCACATTTTAAGTAAAGCTAAAATAGAGCTTCAAAATCATCCAGTCCAGGAGATCTTAATCCAAGGTCTATGAATTAGCTGGAGCAGGAGTTTAGACGGTGGGAAGGTTTAGTAAATTCTCAGAAATTATGTGTGCTCTTTCTATTTTGTTTTGATTTTGAGACAGAGTCTCACTATATAGTTTGGGCTGGCTTTGAACTCACAGGAGTCCTTCTGCCTCAGTCTTCCAAGTGCTGGGATTACAGGATTATAGGCATGGGCCATCATGCCTGGCTATATGAAACATTTATGTATGTGGATTTTCCTGGAGAAGTTTGTAAGTTTTTTTTTTAATTTTTATTTATTTATTTGTTTGCTTGTTGTGTTTGTTTGTTTCTTTATTTATTCATTTTGTGGCTGGCTCAGCCTGCCCTGGTGGTGGGGCTGGCGCAGCATGTGGTGCCGGGGATCGAACCGCAGTCCCTGCAGTTGCCTGAGCTTTCCTAAGCAGGCGCTTTAGACCACTGAACCATCTCGCCGGCCCCCAGAAGTTTGTAAGTTTAACCATTTCTCAAATGGGATGTATAACTCCACACCCAGCCCTCACTCCAAGCTAGTCTTTGCTCATAAAAGTGAGGATACTTATTAGTGAATGTCACCCATCACAGGTGAGAAAAAAAACATGAGAACGTGCCTTGCACAGTACAAGATTGACATGTGCTGTGGTATTTATTAACCTCTCACAAAATGTCATTTGACTGCTCTACCATTAATAGCACTTGGGCAGACCTGGATCCTGTGCATGGCAGTCCTTGGAGAAAATATGTCCAAGTTTAGTCCTCAGAAATTGTTTGAATGATCCTTGTTGATGGACTTCAGCCCTTCTCCCGACACAGGAAGTTGCACAGTTTTAATTTTCAGCAAAACCCTAAATTCCAGAAGAGAGAGAATAATGGGAAGAACATTGAAATGGCAGGCAGAGGAACTGGGTGTGGGGGCGCCCTTCCTGGCAGTGTGACTTAAGGGAAGTCGCTTCATCCCTTTGACCTTCTGTATCCTTATCTGTAAAATGAAACCGTGGGACTGCAGCTGTGTTTCTCATCCCTGGCTGGACTTGTAGAGCTTCAAAAGTAGAGCTATCTTTTGGCTCTATCCCTTAGGGTTCTGATTCATCTGGTCTGGAATCAAGCCTAGGCTTGGTATGTTTCTCAAAACAGCCCCAAGGCAGTACGTATAGGTCAGAAATGGTTGTTCAGGTTGCACTGGCTTTATAATCTTATGAGTTTAGATACATAAATACTCATTTGTAAAAAATATAAGGAAGAGGGGCCAGTGAGATGGTTCAGCAGTCTAAAGTGCCTGCTTAGGAAAACTTAGACAACTGCAGGGACTTCGGTTCAATCCCCAGCACCACATGCTGCGCCAGCCCAACCCCCAGAGCAGGCTGAGCCAGCCATTAAAACAACAACAAAAAAAAAAAAAAAAAAAAAAAAAAAAAAAAAAAAAAAAAAAAAAAAAAAAAAAAAAAAAAAAAAAAAAAAATATATATATATATATATATATATATATATATATATATATATAGTTTCCCAATTGACAAAGTATTGCCCTTTATCTCTTGCAAATGTCATACTTTTAAAAAGAAACACAGCAAACTGGGCATGGTAGTGTGATGCACTCCTGTAAACCCAGCACATGGGAGGCTGAGGGAAAATTGCCTGAGTTCCATGCCAACCTGGGCTACATAGTGAATTCAAAGCCAGCCTGAACTACACAGCAAGACCCTGTCTCAAGCAAACAAGCAAACAAACAAGCACACCTAAAAGGAACTCAAGAAAATATGTGTGACTTTATAAACTAAATCCACCCCATCAAAAGTTTTTCTTTGGAGGGGCTGAGGAAAAACTTCAGGGGCACAAGTGCCTGCCTGGCAAGTGCAAGGTCCTGAGTTTGATCCCTGGTCCTGAAAATAAAAAAAGAAAAAGAAAAGGGTTTTCTTCAGGCAGAAATGAACACCAGGTCTGTCTACTTCCAGACCACAGTGCAATGAGCAGCTCTTCACTTCATGAAAGAAAGCAAACTAGCAACACAACTTTGTTGTTTGGACTACATAATACTTGGGAAAATGCAACTATGCAACCAATAAAAAGAACAAAGATTGGGGCTGGGGAGATAGCTCAGCACCTGCCGGGCAAATGCAAGGACCCAGGTTTGATCCCAGATACCACATGCATTTCTGGCCCTGGGTGCCCTGAGCCTGCTACCGAAACCAGGCATGGTGGCTCATGCCTGTAAACCCTGAGTTGGGGAAGCTGAGACAGGAGGATGACTATGACTCCCTGCTTAATGAGGCCCTATACCAGATACATAAACAAATAAAAAGATTTTTAAAAATCAAAGATTGGCATGTGTTGGAGGAGAGGGGAAAATACATGCAACATGGTAATGTTTTAGGATGGGAAAGTTATTCTGTGTGACCTTGAACTGGTGGCTACGTGACATCACACGTTAATCAAACTTTAGAATGCACAACTCATGGAATGACTGCTGGTATCTATGGCCTTTAGTTAAGAAGGACGTGCGGGTGTTGTTCACTGCTGGCCACTCACTGGCCAGGGAAGGGATTTATTTAGGACTCTGCTCTTCTAGTGCAGGCTTGTGGTGATTATAAAATTCCTCTGTTAAAAATGCCAGTGAGATAGCTCAGCGGTCTAAAGTGCCTACTTAGGCAAACTTAGGCAACCACAGGGACCGTGGTTGGATCGCTGGCACACATGCTGTGCCAGCCCCACCCCCAGGGCAGGCTGAGCCAGCCATAATATTAAAAAAAAAAAAAAGCAGGGGCCCAGGAGATAGCTCTGTGGCACAAGGGCCTGTCTGGTAAGTGCAAGGCCATGAGTTCAAACCCTGGTCTCACCAAAAACAAAAAATAAAAACAAATAAATAAATAAAAAGAATAAAATTTGGGGGACTGGGGAGGTTGTTTGGTAGCATAAGTGCCTGTGTGGCAAGCACAAAGGCCTGGATTTCCTCCACAGTACTGCATGCCATGCCAGCCCCAGAATCCTGGTCCCAGCACTGGAGAGCCTGAGACAGCAGGATCACCAGGAGTCCACACTATGTAGTAAGACCTTTTATCTAATCAAACAATCAATGTAAAAATAAAAATAATTTTTATTTACATTTTATATATTATGGCTGGCTCAGCCTGCCCTTGGTGTGGGATTGGTGAAGCACATGGTACCGGGGATCGAACTGTGGTCCTGGTGGTTGCCTAAGCTTGCCTAAGCAAGTGTTTAGACCACTGAACCATCTTGCTGGCCTAAAAATAATTTTTTTAAATGTCTAAAATTTACAAAGCCTCCCTCTCCTGTGGTCAGACACTTTGCCTTCTGATCTAAACCCACTGTCAATAAAGGTCTGTTTAGAGTCAAAAAGAAATAAAATACAAAGCCTGAGGGAGGTGCCTTCAGCCTGGCTTAGAGCAATGGAAGGTAAATGCAGAAAGGGATAGTTCTGAATGGTTTTTTTGGGGAAAAGTATTAAACAATTGTTTGTTGGTTGATTTTTTAGGTTTTTTGAGACAGGGTCTTGATATGTATTCCAGGGTGGCCTGGAGCTCACTTTGTAGGCCTGGTGGCAATCCTCCTGCTTCAGCTTCCCAAGTGTTAGGATCACAGATGTGTGCCAGAATGCCTGGCTCTTCTTCTAGCTTATTAAAATATATAGTACATTAGCATTTTCTGTAGCTACCCTACTGTTTCATTGTCCACCAGAAATACTTAGTCATAACTGAGACTTGGTACCATTGACAAAGCTCTGTCCACGCCTCCTTTCTCTGTTCTTCTGCCTAAGCAAGCATGATTCCATGCTCTACTCCCATGAAGTGAACATTTTGTTTATTTATTTACTTACTTATTTTTCTTGCTGGGAATCAAACTCACGAACTCAGGCTTGTCAGGCAGGCGCTGTGCTACTGAGCTGTATGCCTGGGCCAAAAATCAACAACTTAGATGTCACATACACAAAACTATGTGGTATTTGTCTCTCTATGTTTGGGTTACTGCATTTAACATAATGATCCCATCCTTTTATGGCTGAATAGCATTTCATTCTGTATGCGTAATACATTTTCTTTATTCAACAGTGAATAAACATTTAAGATTGTTTCTATTTCTTGGTTATTGCAAATAGAGCTGCAGTACAATCCCTTTACTTATGGCTTTATGAATTTAATTAATGTGTAAAAATTGTTAGCAAAGAGGCCTGGCCAAATAGCTCAGCAGATTAAAGTGCCTACAACCAGATGCAGGGGCTGAGGATTCGATCCCCAGGCCTGCTGTGCCAGCCCCGCCCCTGGGGCATACTGAGATGGCAATTGAAACTGGGCATCATGGTGCACACCTGTAATCCTAGCTCTTGAGAGGCTGTAAACAGGTAGATCACTGCAAATCTGATCTAGTAGTGAGACCCTGAAAACCCTGTAGATCCTTCCCTAAAATACAAAAAAAAATTGTTAGCAAAGAAAATAGATTTGGTGGTAATTCTTTTATTACTATTATTATTATTATTTCAAACTTTATTTATTTATTTATTTATGGCTGGCTGGCTGGCTCAGCCTGCCCTAGGGGTGGGGCTAGTGCAGCATGTGGTGCCGGGGATTGAACTGCAGTCTCTGAGGTTGCCTAACCTTGCCTAAGCAAGTACTTTAGACCATTGAGCTATCATGCCAGCCCTTGGTGGCAATTCTTTAAGTATCATTTAACCATGTATATCATGGTTTGAGGGTCCGCCTTTATAGCACAGTGAAGCATTGGAAATGTAGCACGGAAACTTAGATAACAGCCTTGCAGAGTAACTCAAAGGGAGCTGTAAAGTAGCTCCACTAACTATGAACAATGTGCCCTTGAACAGATCATTTATCTTTCCTCATGGTATATTGGGTTTTTATGATCATTTTCCATCTTTAGACTTTTAAAAATATTTTTATTTTTATTATTTATTTATGTATTGGATAAAGGGTCTCAGTGCACAGTTCAGACTCATAGTGATCCTCCTGTCTCAGTCTCCCTCGTGTTGTGATTAGAGGAGTGTGGAGTGAGTGGAAAAGATGTGCAGTTTTTGGTACAATAGAGTACTACACAGTCATAAAGAAGGATAAACTCGAGACATTTCTGGATAAATGGATGCACCTTGAGACTTTACAGGGGCTTTTGTTTATTTCTTTGTACTTCTTTATTTGTTTGTGTTGAGACAGGGTCTTGCTAATTGTTTGGTCTGCATTTGAGCTCACTATGTAGCCCAGGGTGGCCTTGAACTCTCTGGAGAGTCTCCTGCCTCAGCCTCCCAACTGCTTGGATTGTAGGCATGCCCCACCATGCTCAGTGAGACCATATTTTTATGTGAAATAAATCAGACCTAGAGGCCAGCGAGATAACACAGTGTTCTAAAGCGCCTGCTTAGGAAAGCTTAGGCAACCTCAGGGACCGTGGTTTGATCCCCGGCACCACATGCTGAACCAGCCCCACCCCCAGGGCAGAATGAGCTGGCCATAATAAAAAAAAGGAATAAATCAGACATACACATGTAAACACCATTGTGAGGACCAAATGTACAAATAAGGACCAAAATGTATAATAGACGTTGTGAAATAGGAAGAAAATATTCAAAATGGAAAGGGGAAACTAGCAAGCAGGAAGAGACAATAAAGGAAAGGAAAGCAAAAAATGAGAGAAGGAAAACAAAGAAACAAAACTTCTGTAAATAAGGAGGGGATCCAGGCATGGTGGCGCACGCCTGTAATCCCAGCACTTGGGAGGCTGAGGCAGGAGGATCAGTGTGAGTTCAAGACCAGCCTGGGCTACAAAAGTGAGCTCAAGGCCAGCCTGAACTGCATAGGTTTCCTAAGCTTTTTGAGACCCTGTCTCAAAAAGGCAGAAAAAAAAAAAAAAAGGGGAAAGTGCTAAAGAAAGGGGAAGGGAATGGGACAAAGAAGAAGAAAGTTATGTCATGGGTAGGGACAGATTGCGTATGATGAACGCGATCATTATGTACATCTAAGTCACACCAATAAGCTTAATAAAAAGGAAGAAAAAAAGAAATGACACCTCGCAAGGGGAAGGAAAAAGAGGATGAAGGAATCATCAGCCTAGAGCCTCAGGTGGCTGAAGGAGGGAATGTATTTGGGTGTCTGTCGGCTCTTTGCAACTTTCAGTGATACTTGTGTTCCTATCTCTGAAGTTTCTTTTCTTTTCTTTTCTTTTCCTTTCTTTTCTTTTTTCTTCTTCTCTTCTCTTCTCTTGTCTTTTCTTCTTGAGATAGGATCTCGCTATGCAGTTCAGGCTGGGCTTGAGCTCCCTTTGTAGTCCAGACTGGCCTTAGGCTTACAGCAATCCTCACTGCTCAGCCTCCCCAGTGCTGGAATTATAGGCATGCACCACCATGCATTGCCTCACTGAAGTTTCTCCAGGGAAAGCATCTGTCATGTGACTGGAGAATGAGGGTAAAGGGTGTGGGGGGCGGGGTGGGAAGTGCTTGTGCCTCAAGCCTACACATCAACTCCTGCTAAGGGGCAGATGGAGTCATGGGGATGGGACCTGGTGTGGAGTTAGCCTCAGAGCCCTGGCTCACTGGGGTGTGAAAAGCAAATCAATTAGAGTATCACTCCGATCCCCTCCAATAGCACCTGCGAGACAGGAGGTCACTGTGGGCACTGTGAACAAAGTTTATCAGTTACTTCCTGGTAATACATTGCCTTCTTGTCAAAAAGGTAAAACAAGAGAGAAAGGAAGGGGAAAAAAGAATGACCTTATCAGACTTACTTAAATGACAATAAAATTCAGGGGCCAGAGAAAGGATT
>PVKN010040521.1:0-10703 GCA_004027915.1 Capromys pilorides
ACACACACACACACACACACACACACACACACACACACAGCACAGTGCACAGAGTCAGGGCAATTTTAAAAACTGAAACATCAAGGGGCTGTTGAGATAGCTCAGCGGTCTAAAGCTCCTGCTTAGGGAAATGCAGGGAATGCAGTTTGATCCCCAGCACCACATGCTGTGCCAGCCCCACCCCCAGAGCATGCTAAGCCAGACACAACATATATAAAAAAATTTTTTAAAAAAACAATATGTGACAAAGAACTCAACCAAAGCAGCCAAGTTCCCTTCTTTTCTGAAGTGTGCCAGTACTGAATAAAGGTCTTCCAGCCTCTGCCTCCACTCCCAGCCCTAACCCAAGAGGTCTACGAATTGTGTAGGTTTTTCCTCTGGTGTCAGCATAGTCACAGCTTTTCATGGGTTTGGTTTCCTAGCCACACTCCACTTAAGTTTTATTGAAAACCTCACAAATAAAACGAGGCTCCTCCAAAGTTTTTCTGTGATCATTTGGCTTAAAAGAATTAAAGTCTAAAGAAAGCAAAGTCCAGGTTTTGGGCCAAATGACCTGGGTGGAAAAGTAGACTGGGGCAAGGCAGTTTCCCAAAGTGCTCAGCCCTGCAGCAGGGTAGTTTTCAATAAGCATCAAGTAGAGAATATTTAAACAGCACCCAAGTTACTTTTTATTTTCATAAAAGGAGAGAAACGAAAGAGATGGAGGTGGAGATCTGGGTCTACCAGAGACCACTGCTGAGCCAATAGCCATGAGCAATGCCGTGGAGGTTACCTGAACCACGTATTCTACAGCTTCCCATGATAAAAGGCTGCACAGCTCTGCCACTTCTCAGCAACTCTTGGCTTTATTCCATAACCAGGTATCCATCAGGGGACAGTACTCGCTTCGACCAGGACATTTTATATTTGCTTGCAGTAGTTACACATGGACCCAGAAGAAGCTGGAGTGTAAGGATCTTACCTCCAGATGCTCTGCACCAGAGCTAGGTGAAATTACTCAGGTAGGCAAAACATAACGTGCAAGTGGTACCATGCAATGGAAAGAAGAAATATTTTTTCATTTCTTTCTTTCTTGAGATACCATGAGAGAGCAAGGTATCTTGGTTGTAATAACTTGCTTATCATAGAGTCCTCTGAAGGGGAATAGACAGGCTTTCTGCAGAGAATCTCTGAGGAGTCCTACTGAATTTGGAGCTCAAGGTGCTAGCATGGACCATGCATAAATGAGGCTCCTAATTAATCTCTGAAGCAGAAGACTAAGTACAGATCGGAAAAGCACTCATCTCAGTATTTGAAGGCCTGCCTCAGAGAGTAATTATCAATGTTAGAAAGCATTTGTCCTATGTTCTACAGTGAAATAAATACTCTCAAGCTACCTGGTGGTATTTCCTTTTTTATTTTAATTGAAAAACTTTGGCAGTTAGGCAAGAAAAAGTTCTGGAGGTCTAGGGTTCTCCCTACATATTGAAAACAAAAGCGGAGAAGCATCTCTATTACTATTTGATTAACATCTTTTTTCCTAGAAGCCGGGAACAAAGCTCTCGGCATCTTTGCTGACATGAACATGTGGGCGGGGAGATGAAGAAGGAGAAAGGACATCAAGCCCACCCAACTCCTGGAATTTCTACAGAGAAGACAAAACTTTCCAAATGAAATAGTCATTTTGGTAAATGAAACCATTTGTAACTTCAGAGAAGGATTTTTTCCTTTCATTCCAAAATATCAAAAGAAAAATCCACACTGAGCTCTAGCCGGCTATAAAGCCTTGGTTTAGAGAAGGGTCAACAAGAGCTAAAACCACTAATGTCATATTTGAAGGCGCGAGAGTGGAGAGTAGCGAAGCCTCCGCACTTCCAGGATCCCAATGAGAGGTCTCACTGAGGCTAAAAATGATCTGCCAAACTGACACTAAAAACAAAGAGAACAGCTTTTGTGCATATGGTACTGTTATGAAATGCTGACTCCTTCACAGACATCAAACAGAATTATCAAAATAAGACAGACACTGGGCACTAGAGATAGAACCAGAAGTCAAACTGAAAGGGGGAAAAAAGAATTTTAAAAAGGAAGACAAATAGAGACAGAAAAAAAAAAAAATGAGGACAAAGATCAATGCAAAACAAATATAAACAGCCAGTCTGACATGATTATGAGAGTGTTCTGTCCTTCTGGTAAACCAAAGGGCTTCATTTCATGACTTATTTTAGAATGGGAAAGATGTTTTTACATTTAAAAACAAAGAGTAGGACAAATCCATTTAGGTCGAAGCACATTGAGGCTCTTCTTCCTTCAAGGAGAAAGGAAGCTTGGGAGCTAATTCCTGTTCCTTAGGGCAGACCAAAATCCAATTTCATATCACTACAGTTTCTGGAGAACAAAAGAAAAAAAAAGTGAGCATATTCCATAGTAAACCACAATGATTTTGACATTGTAGATTTCAGAGGCAGAGTTTTCAGAATATCACTCATGGATTAAGCTACTCCTGAGTTGCTACTGACTTCTGCAGGGTCTGTGGCAGGAGGTAGGTTGCTCAGGGTGTGCGACTAGAGCTATCTCCCTTTCCAGGTCTTGTTCTTTTGGTTTTCTAGCTGGTGCAAATTAGGCAGCTTTCTTCTGCTGGGCCCCCTTCATGCCATGTCTGTCTCAGAGCCAACCCACCCTAGGCTGAACCCTCAGAAACCATAAGCCAAGTAAAGCTCACCCCCTGTAAGTTGCAGGCATCAGATATTTTGTCCCAGGGACTAGAAAACTGACGAACATGTGATTCATTCCGTTCCCTTAAAAGATTCTCAGGTGCCTTAGATGTATGTATATCCAAACAAATGATGTAAGATCAAGACCAGGAAAATGGCAAGGCTGTACTAATACCTATTACAAAAGACTTATTACAGGAATCGAGTGAGGATCAAGAGACATACTGTAATACTGGCATCATCTAAGAATGGAAGAACAAGATGGGAGGCAGGAAGGAAGATTAGATTCTCAGGGATCTAATGTCTCAACTGAAATACCAGATTCTAATCTGTTATTCTGGGTTCACAGCCTCACATCCAATCACATAGCAGCTAATAACAGGCTCTAGAACAACACTGTCTGAGATCCCGCAAAAGATCTAAGTCTGTTTTCTCAGCTCTGAAGTGCAACCAAAAAGCAACCTACTACTTTTGTAGGATGGTCGTGAGAAAGAAACTTACCACGGTAAGGCAAAAACTTTGGGACATAGTGAAGGCAATTATTATGGAAAGAAGACAAGGAGAGAACATTGAAGGTCCTTTCATATACTTGAGCTGCAGTCAGAGTTGTATAAATATTAAATTCACTAACTTTCACAACATGAGAGGCAGGTATTTTTACACTCTTGTTATAGACAAAAATCAAGGTCACACATCTAATCAGCTACAGAACTAGTAATCAAACATGTATCTGACTACAAAGATCATATGCTACATATCTGTTATTCTAAAAAAGCGTTTATTAAAAATGTTTAGGGGCCAGGCTGATAGCTCAGTAGACTAAACTGCCTGCTTAGGCAGAGCACAGTGACCAGCTGGGCTTTGATCCCCGGCATGCTGAGCCAGCCCTGCCCGTGGGGCGCGCAGGGACAGGGATGGAAACTGGGCATGGAGGCACGCGCACCTGTAATCCCAGCACTTTGGGAGGCTGAAAACAGGAGAATCGTTGTGAGTCCAATCTACATAGTGACACCTGGTAGGCCCTGTACTAAATACAGAAATTAAAAAATTAAAAACAAAAATTTAAGGGCTGCTGAGATGGCTCAGTGATCTAAAGCGCATGCATCGGAAAGTGGAAAGTTTAGGCCACCGCAGGGACCGCGGCTCAATCCCAGGCACCACATGCTGTGCCACGCCCTCCCTCCCCTTCCAGGGAAGGCTGAGCCGGCCATAACACAAACAAATACATGGGGTTTAAGAAAATAAAATAAACTTTAAAAAAATTTAAAAAGTGTTTGAAATAAAGAGCTACTATAAATAATGCTATGACCAAGAAATTCAAAAGATACTGTCAAAGTAAGAGATAGTGTACTGAATTTTTCTGAACTACAGCTTCATCTGAGAAATAGTAAGTATAACAATACCTTAAAATTCATGGCTTCTATGGTGAAGGAAGGAGATAATGCCCGGGAAATGCTCAGCAGGGTAGTAAGCAATGAAATGTTACCTAAACCACTACTAGTTCATTACATATGATTTAATATATAATTCATTTACTTTGAATCCTCTAACTTCCTGAGAATAACCCAGTCCAAACATGTTCCTTCATAAGCAAGAGAACACATAGTGAAAAAATGTATGAATTTACAATCATTTTCTTGGTAACAACCTGAAAATCATTTCATCTCAACTAAGGACATCTAACTTGAACATAGTTATTTCTGTAATTTTTTTTTGTCTTTTTTTTTTTTTCTACAGGGTCTCACTATGCAACTCATAGTGATCCGCCTGTTTCCTGCCTCCCAAGTGCTGGGATTACAGGCACATGCCACAGCACCAGGACTCCATCGCTGGCTCAGCATGCTCGAGAGCGGGGCAGCTCGGCAGGTGGGGCCAGGAACCGAACCCTGGGCCCTGTGCTTCCTTAAGCAGGCACTTAATCTGCTGAGCTATACTGCTGGCCCTTGTAAATGTTAATGTTACTATATTCAAGTATTTCTGTAGTCTTGTATCCTGGAAACCATATATGTTACAGCATATTACCAGGATTATTGATGAATTACAGGAACAGATAAAGTGGTCACCACAGAGGCTTTTGACTTGTTAGCATTTTGATCGCATCAACCAAATACCATTTTATAGAAGAAAAATGAAGGCTTCACATTAGCCAGTCATAAGCTTTGTCGTCCCCAGACATTAATTTGTAAGAAATGAAAAGCTAATCTATGTATATTTCAGATATACTTTCACATCTGAGCTCTTCCTAAAATTTACTAAAATGTCAAATATTGTTATATATTCAGACAAGTATATTATACTATACAAGAATAGCAAGAATAATTTTTAAATCTGAAAACACAAGGTGAGGAGGGGTTTACACAGCTCTTAGAAGTTTCAAAGTGGGTAAGAGCTCTTAGATCTTTACAGTAATAAATATTGTAGTATACAGTGGTCCATTGGGAACCCTCACTCATACGTTATTCCACGACTGAGATCAACGTGCCAGCTCCATTTAGAATCAGTTCATGCTTCGGATTATTCTAAGTGTTAACACGTATTTTGAAAAAGCAATAAATATTTCTAAGAGAAATTTCATCACTCTGCCTCTTGTTACCCAACCCCTAGTCCCAGAATATAGAACGAATTCTGAGTTTCACACACTGCTGTTCCTGTAGTTTCCCCCCGTTTCATGAGCAGATGGAAAAGAAATGTGACCTTGGGCGATCACTGTTGTTTAGTGGAAGGCCTCTTCCAGCTGGAGAAGCCATTACTTGATTAATAGTGGCTTTCCTAGCTGAAAATACCTGTTTAGATCTTCAGGGGTAAGTCTGTGTGATCTGCATGGAAGCCGCGGTGAAGCATGAAAAATATGAGTCTACAATCAACAAAACCTCATCAAAGAGGTTCTGCCCCACGGTATTTTATTTTTATTTTTCGCAATATTGGAGGTTGAATTGCCGGATGTGGTGGCGTGTGCCTGGAATCCCAGCACTTGGGAGGCTGAAGCAGGAGGATCCGTGCAAGTTCGAGACCAGCCTGGGTTATAAAAGTGAGCTCAAGGCCAGCCTGAACTGCATAGCGAGACGCTGTCTCAAAAAGACAAAAGAAAAAAAAATGGGAGTTGGACCCAGGGCCTCAAGAAAGTGCTATGCCACTGAGCTACGACATCCTTACCCGTTACAGTTTTATTTAGAGACAGGATGTCAGTAAGCTACCCAGGGTGGCCTTCAACTTCCGATCCTGTTACCTTATCCTCTGACGGGGGACTGCAGGTTTGCTTTACCACACCCAGCTCGTCAGTGGCATTTGAAAACAGAGATGCCATTCAAGGATGGAACGGATGCATTGTGTGGCTTCCATGACGAGCATGGCATATAATTTTAAGGATAAGTATCTCAGGAGACTGAGTCAGGAAGACTGCTTGAACCCAGAAGTTAGAAGCAGACCTGAGCAACATGATAACACTCTGTCCCTCACAAAAAAAGAAAGAGAATCCCTAGGTCACATACACACATGGACGGTTAGGTGAGGAAAATCAAGAGAGAGGTCCTGGCTGAGATGCTGGTCAAAGGCCTGGAAAAAGAGAAAATTTCTTGTTCTATCACTGACTTCCTATGAAAAAATACACAAATTATGTTATATCCCTTCGTCTCACGTTCACTTATTGAAACATTATGAAAAATCTATTCTATGCTAAAAACAGATTTATTTATGTTTTGCATAAATAATATATTCATCTCTTAAAAGACTACAGTGAAAGACTGGGCGTGGTGGTGCGCGCCTGTAATCCCAGCTCTTGGGAGGCTGTAAACAAGCGGATCACTATGAGTCCAATCTAGTAGTGAAACCCTGAACACCCTGTAGACTCTTCCCTAAAATATGAAAGACTACAGGGATGAAAAAAATGGTCTCCCTATCTCTGTTCCCTAGGCTCTCAGCTCCTAACAAGGAGGTAGTTACTGTTTCCAGTCAAACGTAAAGCTTTGGTTTTAATGTTTCATGCTGAAATGTTGAATTCATTAACTTTTACTCAGTGCTTATAATGTGTGAGAACATTCAGGGAGCTACAGGAACACAGGGATGAGCTCATGAGGTGAAAAATGATACCCAAGGAACTTTAATGTGAGTATCACTCATCATAGGAACTGTTCCACAGCACAGAAGAAGGTCATTTAGTCAAAAGAGCAAATTGAAATGAAGAGGAAAAAGAAGCAGTTTCACTGCAAAGTGCAAGGCTCTGGCGCCATAGTCAGAGCCGTGGCTCAGGTCCTTAGACTCAGGAACTGGGCTCTTCCTGGGACAATAAAAACTCTAGAGGCATTCACTCAGGGCTCAGGACTTTTGACACAGGAAGAGTATCAGACGGTTTGCTGGTCCTTCTTAAGCAGAGAAAAACAAAAAGAGGAGAATTCATTTCCTCATCATGCAAAGAATCTTCATTTGAAAACTACTTAAACACATTTAAAGAAGTGATTATTGGGCTGGTGATATCGCTCAGCAGTCTAAAGCTCCTGCTTAGGCAACCACAGGGACTGTGGTTCAATCCCCGGCACCACATGCTGCGCCAGCCCCATCACCAGGGTAGGCTGAGCCAGCCATAACATAAAATTAAAAAAAAAAAAAAGTGATTATTTAGCTAGGCATAGGCCTGCAATCCCATATACTTAAGGAAGCTGAGTCAGGAGGATTATAAGCCTGAGTCCCACCTGGGCAATATAGGTAGACCTCAAGGACACACACACATTTCTATTTCCACTTATTTCTGTGTAAAGGGGCAGGGTGAAGCTCAGTTTGAAGGCCCTCTATTCCCAGTATCCCTCACATTCCCCCCGCCACATGAACGTATAAATCCATAAACTATAATGACTTACTAATTCTGCCAAGTCTTAAAAACAACAACAAAAAAATTTTTTTTTGGCTAAATAGAACTTGAGGTAGATGTCTACATGTCAACATCCTGGGTCCAAGATGGGCCAGTTTGTTTGTTTGTTTATTATATATTTCGTACATGGTCTCACTAACCAGCTTGGACTCATAGTGATCCTCCTGTTTTCAGCCTCCTCAGTGCTGAGGGCCAGGGCTGGTGTGGCACGTGGTACCAGGGATCAAACCCCGATCCCTGAACTTGCCTGAGCAGGCACTTAGTCCACTGAGCTATCTTGCTGGCCTCAAGATGGGGCAGTTTAAAAACACAACCCAAAAATCCCCTAAGTATGAAAGTTAGCCTGATATGACCAGAAGAAAAGAGCATGTTACTTTTATTAGTTTTATTAGATGTTTGCCAGTGTTGACCAGAGATTCCAGGAAGCAGAAAGCTGTTATACTCAATGCCATATACAAGGATAACCTTAACGTTTTCCATTCTGAGTCTATTAGTCTAAAGCACAATTGAAAGTTATTGGTTCCTTTACATGTATGCATGTATGCATGCATGCATGTATGTATGTATTTAGTATGGGGGATACAGGATCTCACTACATAAATAGGACTCATAGTACCCCTCCTGTTTTCAGCCTCCCAAAAGCTGGCATTACAGACACCAGCCACAGGGGCAGGGCTGACAACGTCCACCCCCGCCCCTTGCATCTGCCTAAGCAGGCGCTTTAATTCAGTGAGCTATCTGGCCGGCCCTAGTTCCTTTATTTTTATTGTGTGTCTAAAGTAAAGAAGTGATCAAGGATGAGAAATATTCTGTTTAAACATATGCAGCTTTAAAAGAATGACACAGCAGATAATTTGAAACACTCCCTAAGATGTTTTTAATTTATCACATGGCTTAATATAGGGCCAAATAAATGAAGGGGGATGGAAGACAGCATTACCAGCCCAGAGAGTGCCGTGCCGGCCAGGCGTGGGAGTGCACACCTATGAGCCCAGCACCTAGGAAGCTGAGGCAGAGGACTGCCATGTGGTGGAGGCCAGTCTGGGCTACACAGTGAGTGCAAGGCAGTCTGAACTGCATACCAAGACCCTGTCTCACGAAACAAAAACAAAACACCCAGAAATTATTATTCCACTTGAAGTGTTACACAGATAGAGACACAGTATTATCGACTTTGAATCATTTTGTGTATTACATAAATTTGCAACACAACATGATCATTCACAGGTGATGCTTAAATTTAAGCGGCCAAAACTCTAAAGACACAATGTTCTAGTCCTAGAATACCACCCTGTTCTATGAGTATGGTAAAAGCCTCTTAAATATTATAAAGAATACAAAGGACAAAGCTTCTATTTTTCTCCTCTCCATGCACAAATTAGCCCCAATGTCCCGAATATAAGCATTTTCTGTCACAACAAGCTACCTTTATAATGTCCAAATAATTATAGGTTCAGGTCAAGGACTCCAAACCATATTGATTACATCTCCACAGAAGAAGGACCCTGCAGCACTGTTTGTAGCCACTATAACAGGGATAGCTTTTAAGTATCTGTGACACTAAGAATTTTCTGTCCTATCAATGCCAGAAATGGAAAGCCAGTGACCAGTCAGGCCTGTCAGTCGTTGCCTGGAGCGATAAGGACAAGCTGGGAATTCAGCACGCTGGAACTTCAGCTGCCAGCTGCATTCACACATTTTCACCACCTGAATAGTTGATTCTCTTGAACTCTCGCACGGCTCATTTCAGCAAACAGTGTTCGGAAATGAATATTTGATCCAGCAGGACAGAAAGAGATTTGGGCTTATCTGAGGTGTCACCATCGTGCACTATGGGTAATCCTAAGGATCAGTGGTGAGGTGTCTTAGCCACGCAGTACTGCTGAAGTGGACCAGCGATCCTAATAAGATTACATGAAGCCTGGGCTACAGAAGTGAGCTCAAGGCCAGCCTGAACTGCATAGCGAGACCCTGTCTCAAAAAGACAAAAAAAAAAAGGTTATATGAGATGACACATAAAAACATTTTCTACAGTGTGGAGCACCTTGCTCTTCAAATACTGATTTGCAATAGATTTTCTCTCTAAGTACTGGCAAATACCCTGAACATTTCTCATAGAACTTCTAACTATTTTGAGACAGAGACCTCACACTGCCAAGGAAAGTAAAAAAAATCACTTGGTTGCCTTTCCACCTCAATATGAATCTAAGAAAAATTGCTTCTTTATGTCTGAAGTCCAATGGTTTGATATATTTATGTGTAGTTTTCTTTGTATTTATTTTACTTGGAGTAAATGAATTCTTTGAAATGTGAGCTGATGTCTTTCATTAATTTTGAAAGACTTTCAATTTTTCATGCAATTATTTTGCCCTTTTCTCTTGTTTTCTGCAGTAGACAGTAGACATTTTCTACGGTTCTCATATACTCCTCAGTCTTGAATTTATTTAATTATTTTTCTAAGTTTTACTTGTGTTGAGTCCTTGATCCTTTTCCTGTGCTGTTAGTGGAGGCCGAGTGCTGGTGAACCTTTTAGAGCTCTCAGTGATAATGGACAGCTGGGTGTGGCATGCACGCCATAAAGCGGCCGACACTGTAGCTCATCCCATTAATTTGAACAGTTAGCTTCTTTTTCAGATTCTGTCCATATTTTCCTCATTACAATGTTGGCAACTTCCTATATATGATACAAAACCCAACAACATTAAGTTTTATAGTGAAATGATAGCCCTTCACTCTAGGGTTGTAGAAGACAAAAATGCTCCCAATCACCATTGCTACCCAATCCTTCCATGGAAATGTAGGAAAGTATAATAAGGGAAAATAAGAAGTAGAAATTATAAAGTTCAAAGGAAATGAAATTATCTTTATTTGTAGATGACTTCGATACATAATACAAAGTCTAAAGATCTCTACTAGAGTTGATAAATGAATTTAGAAGGTTTTTGGATTTGAGGTCAATAAATAAAAAGCATTTCCTTTTATAGTCTATGAAGAAAAAACTGAAAATGAAATAACATATGGTATACATGTTAGCATAAAAACACCAAATAATAGAAATGAATATTTTTAAGAAACATGTTTAAGCTTTTACAATGAAATCTGCCAAAATTAGAAAAGAAGGATATCATTTCACTATAAAACTTAATGTT
>PVKN010040522.1:0-10705 GCA_004027915.1 Capromys pilorides
CCCAGGAGCCCATGTTGAGTGCTGGCTTTCTCTTTTTGTTCATTTGCTGGGGCTGCCATGTGTGCTGGGTGCCTGGAACAGTAGACATATATCGGCTCACGGTTTTGGAAGCTGGGAGTCTGAGCTCAAGGTTTTGACAGGGCTGCTTCCTCCTGACGACTCTGGGGAAAGATCTGTCCAGGCCTCTCTCCTTGCTTCTGGTAGCCTTGGGGTTCATTGCTTTTCTCTTGTCTCTTCACCACCCACCCCACACCTGTTGCTTTTGTTTCTAAATGTCCTTTCTTTTTACTTGATTGTCTCTACAAAGATCCTATATCCGAATTCCATGAAATTCTGTGGTTTAAGGGATTAGCACTGCTGAGCCAGAAGATTCTCCCTGAGATTCAAGTGGCAGGGCAGTGGGGACAGTGGGCACTTTATAGTGGTGGGAGTTTATGTTGCTAAGTCCCTGTGGGTCTCCATGAGCTTGCCTAGTCACTTGATAACAGGAGGTTATTGGACTCTTCGGGCTATACTTTCCGCCTTTGTACACTGGAGCTAGTATTACCTTCCAGGTGGTAGTGAGTGAAATAATGAGGTGAAATAATGAACTACATGGCCTAGGGATAGTTATCTTTAGGAAGTGGCTTCTTTTCTCTCTTGTTCCTTTATAGCACATATTGCAGGAAGAACCCTGTCTGAGGAGCAGTCCCATACAGCTTGGTACAAGTTCTAGTCTTGTTTCTAGCTTCATGTTTCCTGTGAATTTCAGAGACCTCATTTGGGAGATGGGAGAAATTATTCCCTTTGAAGTAGTATGGATTACTATAGATACCCAGGACAGGACTCCCTAGAAGATAGATAAGATCAGAAAAGCCTATGTAGGTAGTAGGTAAGGATGTTACAAAAGAGGGCCAGCAAGATAGCTCAGTGGTCTAAAGTGCTGCTTAAGCAAGCTTAGGCAAGCTTAGGCAAACTTAGGCAACCACAGGGACACTGTTTGATTCCAGGCACCACATGCTGCTACAGCCCCACCCCCAGGCAGGCTGAGCCGGCCATAACATAAATAAATAAAATTTAAAAAAAATAGGTGTTACAAAAGACAGAAGGCAACTGAAACACCAGCGCGATGGGTCTGAATTAGGTGTCATCTCTTTCAGGAAGGTTTTTTGACTCTCATATCCTGCTTAGACTCTTCCTGTCCTACCTTGGCCTTCCACAGTCTCCTCTGCTACCCTATATTTATTACTTTTTATACTCTACCATTACCTCTTCTGTAAGAGCAGAGATTCTACTCCCTGAAGGAAGAGACCATCACTATTGCAGGCCTGCTAAAATAGCAAATATGAACAAAAGTAGTAACCTCCAAAGCTAGCAGTGAGGCTTGAAAACATGTAGCAATGATGTAAATCAACGTGAATTTTCCACAGGACTATTTGGCAGTGCTTAATAAGAACAAAGTACATACATATATATCTTTGACCAAACCACCAAGTTTGGAAATTACATACCAAATAAGTTATATGAAGGTAAAAAAACTTTTTGTGTAATGAGATATAGCTGCATATCTTTTTGAGTCAACCATATGTCATTAAAAAAAATAGAAATAATAACAGAGCAGTGAATAAGTAAACTGCAGGGGGCCGGCGAGATGGTTCAGTGGTCTAAAGCGCCTGCTTAGGAGGGCTCAGGCAACTGCGGGGACTGCGGTTCGATCCCCGGCACCACATGCTGCGCCAGTGCCACCATCAGGGCAGGCTGAGCCAGCCACAAAATGAATAAATAAAGAAACAAACAAACACAACAAGCAAGCAAACAAATAAATAAATAAATAAATAAATAAAATTAAAAAAAAAAAAGTAAACTGCAAAGTGTGGTGGATTGGTATACACCATGACCAATCAGCATAACCAGTACTCATTAACTGAGATCGGGACATATATTCACTCCTGGTCTCAGTCCTGGGAATCCAGACAGATTTCTGCAGGCTAGTGTGTAGACAGGTAAAGAATCATCATCTAGTACAAGCAGAGTGACAAAGTAGGTGAGCAAAGTGTACTTGGAGGAATAATTCCTTGGCAATCTTTCAGGAGAGCTCTTCTGGTATCTGAGCTGGCCTTTGATGGGCAGCCATGGGAAGCAGAAGGCACGAACTATCTGAAGTTAGAGAGGATTTGGGAAGCAGCGAATGGTAGGTGTGGCTGGTAGGCGGGAGACAGGTGGGGGTGCTGTGAAATTGGAAAATGTGGCAGAGGACAGAGTATAAAGGGTCAGCTTGCTCTACCTACCAGAGTTTAGGAAGCCCGCTGAAATCCAGGAAGTGGTGAGCAAGAGGATCATCTTTTTTTTCTCCAATTTTGGAAAGTTAAGAGAATCATCTTTGCCACTGAAGAAGATCATGATGTTAAAGTTTAAGGAATGGACTTTAAGGAATGGACAAGTGCCTGCCAGGAATGGACTTTATTTATTTATTTATTTATTTGGAATGGACTTTAGAGAGTAGCAGGCAGCAAAACCTGGTGGGAGCCTGTCTAGGGTATAGAGAAGACTTGACAACAAGGCCTGAGGGTGCTGAGAGGGCAGAAAGGTCAAAGGGTATTTATGAGTCAGAAGAGACAGATAGTTCTCAGCAGTCAACGGAATGCTGGAGAGAAAGCAGAGGCAGGTTGGTGGTTAGCAGTGCCAGTCACCAAATGGTGGGGGCACAAAGCACATGTGGTCTTGGGTATGTTGGACTTGAAGTGCTGTGGCACACCCAGCTGGACTGTTGCATTTAGCTATACTGTGGTATTCAGCAGGCACTGGACATATGAATCTGGAGTCAACACAGATGAGGGGGCAGATTAGGTTGGAAGTCTTAGACTAGAGTCCAAGAACAGGATCCCACGACTGCCCTCACTCACACTGGAAGAGTTTAGTCAGAGAGAAGCACTTGGACAACAGCCGCTGTGAAAGGCTAGAGGAGCAACAGGCACCCTGGAGAGGCTCTTGAAAAAGCTCCAAGAAGTGGCACGCCAGGAAAGAGCCATCTTGTAGAGGCCCAGGGAGGAGAGTTAAAGGAGAAGCAAACAACCATATAGAGGATGCCTATCTGGTTGGCAGTCTCAGTGAATGTCCCTACTTGCTGCTAGACAAAGGACTTCCTTGGGCTCCGTGCCTCCTCAGTCAGGGACTCCAAGGAACACTGCTGCTATCTCTGTGAGAATCAGTAACTCCAATACCTTCCTGGGCCTCCATTCCTTTTTCCATCCAAGGGATAAGATAGCTCTGTTGCCCTCCAGCAGTGTTCAGCGCTGCAGACAAGGAACTGATGAGTGCTTCATAAGCTGCCCAGTGAATAATTTCTGAGTCAGCCTTTTTAAGTCTCAAGCGTCTTCACCAAAGGCTTGGTTGGTTATGTTTTCTCTTGCCTTTGGTAGTGCCTTGGCTCACGTTTCTCTCCTGCAGCTATACCTCTGCTCTGACTTGTTGCGTGGCCCACTCTTGGTCTGCGGCTGTCCTGTCCTGGGGTTTATTGAATCATCCATTGAGTGCCAATTTTTTATGGTGAGTCTATTCCAGGGCCAGTTCCTCCCTCCGTTTCTTATAAATCTTAAGATCTTTAGTCTTCCCTGTCTCACCATCTATTTTTCTCTCAAAAGACTCAAGAGTTCACCACATTTTAAACAGGAATCAAAATCCATCTCCGGTCTGAGCATCCTTCCATCTGGACTTCTTCTCAACCTTTGTCTCTCAGTCCTTAGCAATCTGGCTTCCATCCTTACCTTTCCACCAGAGCTCTTTGCAACAGAGAACAAATGTAGGGGTTGGGAGCAGTGTCCCCAAAATGATATGTTCCAGTTCTCATTGGTGGAACCTGTGAATGTGACCTGAGCTGGGAAAAAAAGTCTTTGTGGATGAATTAAGTTAAGGATCTTATTTATTTATTTATTTTTATGGCCAGCTCAGCCTGCCCAGGGGGTGGGGCTGGCACAGCATATGGTACCCGGGATTGAACTGTGGTCCTTGCGGTTGCCTAAGCAAGTGCTTTAGACCACTGAGCCACCTTGCCAGCCCCAAGGATCTGGGGCAGGATCTTGAGATGCAATTATCCTGGATTTAGAGTGGGTCCTAAACACAATAACAGGTATACTTATAAGACCAGGTCAGAGGGAAACTGGAGACTGAGACACATAGGAGAGAGTCCTGTGTACACAGATGCACAAGTTATGCAGCCGCAGACCAAGGGCCATCAAGGATTACCAGCTGCTGCCAGAGGCTGGGAGAAAGGCAGGGAATACATTCGCCCTCAGAGCTTCAGAAGAAGCCATGCCTGCACGGACCTTCATTTCAGACACTTGGCATTCAGAACTGTAGGAAAACACATTTTTGTTGTAAGCCGCCCTGTGTGTGGGAATTTGTTACAGCAGCCGCAGGAAACAAATAATCCCAATAGCCACTAATATTTCTGGAGTACCTACCCTGTGACAGATTTAATTTTCAGGGCCTTTATTAAAGGCATTCATTGCGACACATACTAATAAAAAGATATCAATATAACTAGTCACTGAGGGGTTGCTATCTTTGGCATTTAAAAAATTGAACCTCAACTAGAAGTATGCTTTATTGTTTTTCTCTTTTACAGAAACTTGCAGGCAAATAACTTACATAGTTTCCCTAAGGTCATACAGTAAATAGTGGTGGAGTCAGTATTCCAGCACTGGCCTGTGCAACCAGTGAATTCTGTGAATTCTTCTGTGAATTCTCTTTAACTGCTTTGCTCTACTTCTGAGGCCACTGCTGGAGGCTATTGGGGAAACTGATCCAGGGCTGGGTTTTGTGCAGTTGGAGAGATGGAGAGAGTCAAGAGGCTGGTGGGTCTTTAGCAAATTCTGGTGTGGGGTGGCAGGGTAGGCCTGGGCTGGAGAAGTTGAGACAGAAGGAAGCAGTGATTGGAGAAGTTGGTAACCTTGCAGGGCAGGCAGATGCTCCTGGAGTCCGGGAGACAAGAGAGCGTGATCCTGGGGCTGAGGCGGTCCTGGAAAATGGTAAGTTTGTAAAAAGCAACCAATAGGACAAAGCTGGATGAGGCAGTTTTGCCAATAGATTTGACTAGCTCAAGAGACCTAGAGAACAAAGATTATATCAAAAAGAAAGGTAAACTGCTCCCTTTGAAGTTCAAAGAGTTGAGCAATCATCCCTGGAGACTTTTTTTTTTTTAAAAAAAGACCTGAGTGGGTTCTTGAAAAATAGATAGGCGATAACAGATGTGAAGTAGGAAGCCATTCTCAGTGAAGGGCATAGAAAGCACTAGGAATATAGTTTTGTGCTGGCTGTAGTTAGGGTGTGAGAAATAGTGTGAGAGGAACGCAGCTTTGACAGTGTCCTGATTTGGGTGCCTCGCAAAGCAGATGCTGAAAGAGAGATTTAGGCAGAAGCACTTCCTTTGAGAAGATATTCTCAGGAAACACAGCAAAGGAGTTACTGCTTGGGTAACTCAGTCCCATGGAGGGAACTCTAAGAGACTATGCAGAACACCTTTGAGAATTGTTCCACAGAGGGGCAAGGGAATTGGGTTACTTGCCTGCAGACATCTGTAGACACCACAGTGATTGAGGACTGCTTCCAAGGGTGTTAACCTGGTTATGCAATACTGGCCAGGTGGATAAGCAGCTCCTGCAGCTAGAGAATGCAGAAAGAGGGGACTACAGAAAGTATCAAGACATCATTGTGCACAGGAACCCTGCACTCACTCTGGAGATGTTCAGGAAGGGCTCAGGTGTCAGGGATGGAGTACTGATCGCACTTGCGAGAGGAAGGAAACGGGAAAGGGTTTCTGACAATAGTGGTTCCTCCTTGAGATCTGTCATTTAGTTCTATGCAATAGAAAATTCCAGAGTGTGCTACAGGGAAGGAGTGTTGAGAGGCATGTAGGAGACACAGGGCTGAGACTGTGCAGAGGGGAAGTGTGAGATGGACAGGCAGGATGGCCTAGGGAAAGCTGAGGAAGTGCTTAAGGGGACGGGATTTGGCACCTGATTTGATCTGTGGGGGGAAAGTTGGGGGTGGAGGTGGGGGTGGAAGAGGATACCAAGAGAACAGTCAACATCTTCTTGTTCAGGAAGCATCAAAATAGGGAAGCCAGGGAGAAACGCTGTCCACTGAGTGGTAGCAGGTTTTCCCTACTCTTAACTTTCTCAAAAATAATAGACTTCAGAGCCGGGCGTGGTGGCACACGCCTGTAATCCCAGCACTTGGGAGACTGAGGCAGGAGGATTAGTGCAAGTTCAAGACCAGCGTGGGCTACAAAAGTGAGCTCAAGGCCAGCCTGAACTGCACAGAGAGACCCTGTCTCAAAAAAAGACAATAATATTAATAATAATAATAATAATAGAATTCAAAGCTGCTTTAAGTGTGAATTTTTTTATTTTTATTTTTATTTTAGGGAAGGGCCTACAGGGTGTTCAGGGTCTCACTACTAGATTGGACTCATAGTGATCGCCTGTTTACAGTCTCCCAAGAGCTGAGATTACAGGTTCACGCCACCATGCCCAGTCTCAAATGCTATCTCAGTGTGCATGGGTGGGGCCTGCCTGGCAGGTCCTGGGGATCAAGCCCCTGGCCCCTGTGCCTGTTTGCAGGCACTTTAATCTGCTGAGCTATTTGGCTGGCCCTAAAACTTTTTTAAAAGCTTGAAAAATTAAGTATTTGTTTTATATTTTTAAAAATATAATAGAACCTCCTAGAGATAGGAGCAGAATGGGCCTGAGGTGCTTCTCCTATGTAAAAAGGCCTGCCAATACATTCTTATTTGGATCAGGACTCTGATTTGGGGGCAGACTTGCTTGCAGCTGGGTAACCTAGGAGGAGAATTTCTTTCTTTCTTTTTTAGAAAGAGAATTTCTAACAGTAAGAAGCATTTCAACTTGAGATGCTCATTTGCAGCTGGCGATGGGGAATGGATTCTGAGAGCAGACATCTGCTGTGCCCAGGATCCTTCCTTTCAGCCCTGCCCCCTTGGTATTCCAGACTGTGTTGGAAGGGCACACAGCTGTCTCACGCAGCCCACTGTTCAATGCATTTACAAATGGCATACCTATCAAAGGAGGAATTAACACTGAGAAACTGAAGGTCACAATAGAATTTTTTTTTTTTTATAGTGCCTGCTTAGGCAAGCTTAGGCAACCGCAGGGACCATGATTCAATCTGGTACCACATGCTGCGCCAGCCCCTCCCCCAGGGCAGGCTGAGCTGGCCATTTTATATATATATATATATGAACTTTTTATTGTTATGCATTTAGTATAGGGTCTACAGGGTCTCACTATGTAGACTGGACTTGTGATCCTGCTGTTTTCAGCCTCCCAAGCACTGGGATTACGGATGTGTGCCACCACGCTCAACCTCAGACACCATCTCAGCATGCCACAGGGGTGGGGCCAGCACAGAAGGCTGGAGATTGAACCCCGGCCACTTCACTGTGCCTAAGCAGGTGCTTTAGTCTGCTGAGCTATCTGGCTGGCCCTGGGAAAATTTAAGACAATTATTTTTCACTTCTGGGATGGAGGTGCTCAGGAGAACATAAGGGCACTGTGAAAGTCACGTATCAGAGGCACAGACAATGCAGTGAATTCTGTTAATGTTGAAGGGCTGGAAGAAGACAAAACTGACCTCCACAAAGTGACTAAGATATCCAAAAGTTAAGGAGTCCCTGTACTTACAGTTGCTAACAAGACTTGAGGAACTCACTGTCTCTTATAGACAGACAATTGAGAAATTGCTAGCAGTAGAGGAACTGAGTCACCGACTCCTCGGCATCTGCAGCCTGTCCATGCAAGCACAAGAGACAGACTAGGGGGAGAACTTGCAACACCACACAATAGGTTAATTAATGGAAGAAAAATGTTGCAGTAACAGAAAAAGAAAAGATGAATATCAGTATCGTCTTATGAAAGTGTGAGGTAGGTTTTTTCTGGTCTGATTTTGAAAAATGGAAGAGTATCTACAGCCTAGTTGGCCAGTCTGCCCTCCTTGATGCAATGCAGTTAAAGCTTAGTTGTTTTGAAAAATTAGATGCCAAGCTCTGTTGCCTTATAGAAGATGAATAGATGTGGTGTTTCTTCAAGTGGTCCTTTACCTCCCATCCCAATTTTTTGATATGATCATTTTAGAAAACCGAGCAAGGGCAGTATATTGCTCAGAAACAGCTGTGGAAATTTGACATGAACTTAGGGGAATAAAACTTTTTTGGGGGAGGTACTGAGAATTGAACCAGGCCCGTGGGCATGATAGGGCTACATCCCCATCCATCCACCACTGGTCTGTATCCCCTCTCTGAGGGAATGAAAACTTTGAAGATTATCTGTCTAGTGTTTTGTGTTTATATTATTTTGGGGGAGGGAAGCCTACGCAAAAAATTACATGTAAGGCTTTTTATGCTAAGGTAAAATCTAATGAATGGAAATGTTCAGATAGATTAAGACACAAAAAGTTATATTGATACACTGGGAAAAAGAAGAAGCGTTTTCTTATTAAAGTTTTGGGGGCTGGGGAGATAACTCAGTAGAATAAGTGCTTGCCTGGCAAGTGCAAGGGCCTGAGTTCAATCCCTGGTTCTGCAAAAATAAATAAATAAAGAAAGAAAGTTTTGCCAGTTTTTTAAAACATTTTTTGGAGTCAAATAATTTAATACTATTTCTTAATTTTAGACAGCATTTATTTGGGTCTGATTTTAATAAAAATAAAATATTTTAGGCATATGTAAGTGCAAAAATGAAGTTCATTTTTAAAGTACCTACTATACATTGTGTACTCTATATTATTACAGTTCTATTATCTCCACTTTATAAGTGAGAAAGTAAGGACTCAGAGTAACTGACCTGTGGGCAAAACGTCATACAGCTAGTAAGTAGAGATCAGATCTTTTTGACAAAGCCCTCTCTTTCTCTCTGCTTTATCTACTTGCACAGGCCACATGGCCTAAGAAAGATTGATAAATTTCTAACCACAGGCCTGGGTAAGTGACCGGTGCTTTAAGCTTCCAAATTATGTTTACTCATGACTACACAGAGTCCTTGAGAGAACTTGGAGGGTCAGGGATGGATGGTGTCTCTGTTCCCAGCTGAAGAGGCTGAGGAATGGAGTCATTTCACCCAATTTCTACCATTGGTCCCTGCCTCTGGTCCTCAAATTGCCTTCCCCAGGCTGATCCTTCTGATACAGGTGCCAATAGGGCAGCCAAAAAACAAGAAGAGCCTGACAGAGTCTGAGCAGGAAACATGGCTGGAGAAAGACAGAGGGGATGGTGGCCACTCTAGCTGTGTCCCTGGAGGGCATGGCCTCGCTCTCAAAAAGAGCACCCAGCAGAAAGTTCCATGCTCAATTCAGGTCCGGGCTTGTCTGGATCTACGCGACTCATATACAGTTTCTCTCCAAAGTTTGGCTTATTTTTTTCTGTTTTGCCATGTGTGTGTGTGTGTGTGTGTGTGTGTGTGTGTGTGTGTGTGTCTTTTTGAGGCAAGTCTCATTATGTAGTTCAGGCTGGCCTTGAGCTCACTTTGTGTCCGAGGCTGGTCTCAAACTGCAATAATTCTCCTGCGCCAGCCTCCCAAGAGCTGGGATTACAGGTGTGCACCACCACATCCAGCTCTTGTATTGCCACTTTTTAAAAAACAGTTACACTTTGTGCTTAGCAATTCTAGTAAGGTGGAGCATTGCTTCCCAGGACAGCTGGCAAGGGACCCAAAGCAACCTCTCTGTGGGCCAGTAGGTGCCCACTTCCAGACCGGTGTGGGATCACTAACTAGAGAGTTGTATGGCCATGAGGGCTGAGGCTTCTAACTAAGCCATGTTCAGGTAAAATATTCAGCCGTGAAATCAAGGGAAGAGGTCGGCCCCTTCAAACATAAGAGAAAGGCCAAGGCTGTCGTTGTCCAGACAGTGGGCAGAAAAACAAATCGGCATCTTCTGTAGTAGCTGTTCCTGTTTTCCACATAAAGAAACTGAAGCTTAGCAAATGAAAGTGACTTACCAAAGCTTACACAACCAGTAAGCAGCATGGCAGCATTTGACCCCAGGTGCCTTTCTCTAAAGCCTGCGTTCCTCCAGGGCAGCAGATGGGTTTCCCCATGTCCTCCAGATCTTAGCCCATAATGGCTATTCTACTCCAGTGCTGCTCAAAGTGTGGCCAGTGGGTTGTGCTGACCTGCACACTCTTCCTTACTAGTAAGTACCCAAATTCACAATAATTTTTAGAAGTACACTATAGTTATTTGACAATGGCATAACTTCAAGGGGTTGTGTTAGAAGAAGTTGGGTTTCAAATGAAGTATAGGGACTGGGAGGGATAGCTCTGTGGCACAAGTGCCTGCCTGGCAAGTGCAAGGTTATGAGTTTGAACCCCAGTCCTGCAAAAAAAAAAAAATAAAAATAAATAAAATAAAATATAAAATAAAATAAATTAAAAAATAAATAAAATAATTATAAATAACTGGAAAAGCACTGCTTTGTTTGCTTATGTTTGCTTATGTCTAGAATAAAGGCATGAATTTGGAAAGGGCTTGAAGAGAAAACTCTGGTGCTTCCAGTGGAGCATTCTCCCTAGGGAAGCAGAGTGTCCACACTGCCCTCAGACAGTGATCCTGTCACTTGGCCAGTCAAGACGGCTTCCTTGCAACTCCACCCTAAGCACAGGTTGCTGCAGCTAGAAAGGCAGGCAGGAAGGCTCAGGCCCAAGCAGCTCCTTTGC
>PVKN010040523.1:0-10696 GCA_004027915.1 Capromys pilorides
CACCTCCTGCCTGGGATCCCAAAGCATGGCTTAGCTTTTCCTGTCGGGAGAGCTACTCACGTTGTTCACACCTCGATGGCTGCCTTGCCTCTGGTCAATATGGCTCTAAACATCCCAGATACTCCCTTTGAAGCTGAGGATTAATTCTCAGGAGAAGAAGAGGGGCTAAGACTGAGGGGAAATTCCCTTGAGGACCTGCCCTGATCCTCCTCTTGGCCCACCACGCTCCTCTTCCAATAACGACCCCTAGCCCCACCCCGCCAGGCAACCTGCTGCAGGAGCTCTGGATTAGAACTGCATGTGAGTGTTCCTTAAAGGGACTGAAGAGAGGCCACCCACGTGTCTTGCTCAGCATTGGGTGGGGTCTGGGATGTCAGGATAGGGTCTGTCTATGTAGCCCAGGCTGGCCTCAAACTTGCAAAGATCCTTTGCATCAGTCTCCCGAGTGCTGGGATTAAGGGAAGGACTTCCACTTTCGGCCCAAACTCAATTATAGAAGCCCTGAGTGGTGGCACCTGCCTGTAATCTCAGCACTTTTCTTTCTTTCTTTTTTTTTTTTTTTGTAGTGGGAATTGAATTTAGAATTTTGTTTCTGGGGCTGGGAAGATAGCTCCATGGCACAAGTGCCTGCCTGGCAAGTGCAAGGCTGTGAGTTCAAACCCCGTCCCACACACACACACACAAAAAAAATCATTTTAATTATAAACTCTTTATTATTTGCTATTCATACACCTAATGTACTTATTTAATTGAACATTTTATACAACCTTAGGAAAGTATTCCAAATAAAAAATTCTGATTATAACATAAAATAAGTTCTGCCAAGGAAGTGATTTGATGCCAGACTTAAAACTGTATATCTTAGGGCCAGGGAGATAGCTCAATAGAATAAACACTTGCCTGGCAAGGGCAGAGTCCTGAGTTCAATCCCTGATACCACAAAACAAAAAGAAAACAAAACAAGCTGTATATCTATCACAATCATTTTTCCCTCAAAAATGCTTTTTTTTACTACTATTAATTACTAAAAGAATAAATAACTTTCTTATGTACAATATGAAAGATGACACTACACAAAATAAAGCAACAATGGGGCTGGGGAGATAGTTCAGTAGAATAAGCGTTTGCCTGGCAAGCTCAAAGCTCCGCAAAAAATAAAGCAACAAGTCTTCAGAATTTCTTTATGTTGCTGTTAGTAAGATGGTAAGACCTAATGCTATGAGGATCTGGCCAAGTAAAATCTCTGTGCTAAATGTGCCTTTACCGGAGTAGGGGTGATAGCTCCATAGCACAAGTGCTTGCCTGGGAAGTGCAAGGTCATGAGTTCGAACCCCAATCCTGCCAAAAAAAAAAGCATAAATGTGCCTTTACCCCTTGCCTTGGAGAAATCGTCAGCAACTCTTGGAAGAATGATGGTCCACAGTAGATACCAGGAAAATACCTTAGACCACAGCCATGTCCATAGCTAGTGTGAATTTAGAATCTTATGTTTGTCAGGCAGGCACTTGAATCCCCAGCACTCTTGAGAGGCTGAGGCAGGAAGATTGCAAATTCAAATCCAGCTCAATCAGCGGATTAAAGTGCCAGCAAGCAGGTGCAGGGGCCCAGGATTCGATCCCCAGCCCATGCTGAGACAGAAGTTGAGACTGGGCGTGGTGGCACACGCCTGTAATCCCAGCTCTTGGGAGGTTGTAAACAGGCAGATCATCACGAGTCTGATCTAGTAGTGAGACCTTGAACACCTTGCATACCCTTCCCTAAAATACAGAAGAAAAAAAAAAACCCAGCTCAAGTCTCAAGTGGACCAGGGATACAGACAGCTCTGTGGCATAAGCACTGTCTGTGAAGTGCAAGGTTCTGAGTTCAAGCCCTGGTACCGGAAAAAAACCATCCAGGTCAAGCAATTTAACTATGTATTTATGTGAAAAAATTTAATTTAGCAACTTATTGAGACTGTATTTTTAAAAACCTAAATAGGGAGGTGGGGCTGGTGAGATGGCTCAGCAGTCTAAAGCGCATGCATCGGGAAGTTTAGGCCACCGCAGGGACTGTGCAGGCACCACACGCTGCACAGCCCCCCACCTCCCAGGGAAGGCTGAGCCGGCCATAACACAAACAAATAAATGAGGCTTAAGAAAATAAGATAGGGCCGGCGGGATGGTTCAGTGGTCTAAAGCGCCTGCTTAGGAGGGCTCAGGCAACTGCAGGGACTGCGGTTTGATCCCCGGCACCACATGCTGCGCCAGCCCCCACCACTAGGGCAGGCTGAGCCAACCATAAAATAAATAAAGAAAGAAACAAATACAACAAGCAAACAAATAAATAAATAAATAAAAAGTATTTTAAAAAAAAAGAAAGATAAACTTTAAAAAAAAATAGGGAGGTGGATGTAGGGATGTAATTCGCTGCGAAGGATATGGGTTCAATTCTCCAGTACCAACCAAAAAAAAAAGGAGGAAAAAAGATAATACGGGCTGTGCTACTGCCGCAGACTAACTTGCAGACACTTCTGGAGGGAAACTAAATGAGAAAACTACATCTCCCATGAGGCAAAGGGGCCAAGGAGCCCGTACAAGTTGTCTCTTTTCCTGGCCTGCAGAGAGTTGTAGTTGTCCCGGATGGCCTCCGCCTAAACGGCAGGAAGCGTTGCATCAGGCGCCCGCTTTTCCAGCAAAGAGGCGGGGCTTTCAAGAATAGGTGAGCAAATTCGTCGAGGGGCGGGGCCTCTAGACGTGGATAAAAGAACCAATCAAGTTTCTGGGGCGGGATCTGTTCAAGAAAGTGGGCGTGGCTTCGAAGGAAATTGCCGGAGACGTCCCGGAGGTGCTCGCTTGGAGACCGCTTTCTGTGGTAGAGGGGAGGTGAAGGGGTCGGGGTCTCCGAATTTTGGATGCCGGGAAGAGGGTAACCGGAGGGCGGGGATCCCAGGAGCTATAGGAGAAGTGGCCAGGTGACAGCACTTGTAGGGCCTGGGGAAAGAGGAGCTAGGGCCTGAAGAGGGTGTTGGATTCTGCGCTGTGGGTACCGGGCTTGTGTGTCGCGCTGAAAGCAGAGGTGAGAGGCCTGGAGTCTCAGGTCGCAGGTGGCGGAACGCACTATGTCTTCATTCCTGGGAGGGGGAGCTGGGCCCTGCGCCCTGGGCCCGGGAACCGGAGCTCAGAACCATCCACAGCCGCCTCGCCTCCCCCCCCCCCCTCCGCAGCGCGCCATGCCTCCCTCCGCGCTCCGCCGAGTCCTCGTCCTCTTCCTGCCGCCCCTGCTGTGGCTGCCAGCCGTGCTGTCCGTGCCCATCGAGCGGGCCGCTGCCAACCAGGAGCCTAGCCCCGCCACCGAGAGCCCGGTGAGTGATCCCGCCTGCGCCCAGGGATGCCAGTCCCCGAGGAGCCCCAGGGACACTCCAGGATCTTCAGCTTGTAGTCGTAACTGGCCTTTCACCCGCGGCAGTTTGCAATGTGGGGCGCGAGGAGGGGCGGGTGATTTGGTGAAAAAAGTGGGGATTGGCTCTTAGATTAGAGAACCAAGTCAGATAGTAAATGAAAAACGTGCATCACTCTCAACTAACCCTTTCTGTTCAAGATCTTCCCCATCCAAGGTGGAATTGGGAAGAGAGGTTAAAAACAAGGGAAACAAAACCAAAGTAACTCCGTTTCCCAGGAGCACAGAAGCCGTTGATGGTAGTTACCTGGGGTATTCTTAGGTCATAGGAGTGTGGATTAAACTACGAAAGGATGCCAGGTACGGTGCACACGTCTGTAACCTCTGCATTCAGGAGGCTAAGGCAGGAGGATTGCCCTGGGAGTTGGAGACCAGCCTAGGGTACACTATGGGACTTTGCTTCCAAAAATTAAAATTATTAGGCAGAGTGCAGCGGCCAGGTTCGATTGCCGTGCAGGCCCGCCCGTAATCCCAGCGCTTGGGAGGCAGAGGATCACTACAAGTGTGGTCTGTGTAGAGAGACCCTCTACTAAATACATTTTAAAAAATTAAAATTAAGGGGCGGGTGAGATGGTTCAGTGGTCTAAAGCGCCTGCTTAGGAAAGCTCAGGCAACTGTAGGGACTGCGGTTCGATCCACATGCTGCGCCAGCCCCACCACCAGGGCAGGCTGAGCCAGCCATAAAAGAAAGAAAGAAAGAAACAAGCAAATAAATAAAAATTAAAAAAAAAAAATTAAAATTACAAAAGGACACACTGAAAAAAAAAATGGACGTGGGAATGACTCATTATTGTTTGTTCTGAGACAGGGTCTTTTTTTTTTTTTTTTTGGTGTTGAGACAGAGTCTCGCTCTCCAGTTGAGGCTTGTCTTGAGCTCAATTTATAGCCCAGGCTGGTCTTGAACTCACATCGATCCTCCTGCCTCAGCTTCCCAAGTGATGGGATGACAGGTGTGCGTCACCACGCACGGCGACAGGGTCTTACTATATGGTTGAGGCTGTTCTCGAATTTGCATCGAACCTCCTGACTCAGCCTCCCAAGTACTGGGATTACAGGCATGCACCACCGCCACCACTCTCATTGTGAGTGGTTTAATTCCAGCAGGTGTTTATCAAACCCTATGAGACCTTTGGTCTTCAGAATTGGAACTTCAAAGATCAAGTGCGTGGATCTGAGTGCTGATTGTTCTTGTAGCTCCCCCTAGGAATGTACCTGTAGTTGCCTCCTGGAACGGAATGTTCTATGTACCTGTTTGGCAGGTCCTTACCTAATGTGTTAGGCCTAAGCTGTGAAATCTTTGTAGACAGAGGGGCCCTTGGGTCCTCCTCCCCTTCCTTCTCCTAGGCACCTTCCATAAGCCAGGTATAGTGCCAGGCACTGGGTACAAAAGCCCCACACCTTGAGAAACCTGGCGCACTGCGAACTGGAAGACAGGACAAGACTTTCAAAGCATGGACACCAGGGTGATGGTTGGGATGTGGGAGCTGAGTGCTGAAGTGGCATACATGTGAGCCCAACAACAGAAAAGAAGCCAGGCCTGGTGGTGCACACGTGGAAGTGTGATCCCAGTATCTGGGAGGCTGAGGCAGGAAGATGTGTTGCTCAACCCCAGCCTGGATAGTTTGGCAAGAGTGAGACTCACTTTCAAAAGAAAAAATGCTGTGGCTATAGATCAGTGGTAGAGCACTTGCCTAACATGCTTGAGGCCCTGGATTTTATCCCCAGCACCATGAAATAGGAGACTGTGCAGGTGGTTTGCAGATACTGTGCCCCCTTTAATAAGGAGTTTGGGATGTGTGGCTCTAGAACTCACTGTAGTGCCTGTGACTGTAGTGCCCGCCTTGCAGACAGAAAGTATGAGGCCCGGCAGAAGGCAGAAGGCCAGGGCTCTCGGCCTTGCCGCTTGCTGTCATCCCTTCTACAGCAGTGCCTGGCCTGTGGTAGTGCTCTGGCCGTGCGTGTTGCAGAGGAAGGGAAGAAGCGAAGGAATGTGTGTTTCACTGGTTCCCACCTGGCACCTTCAGGTGCCCTTCTGTGGGCGGTGGTGGCCTAAGTGTCTACTGAAGAGATTTTGTTTTGAAATAGGGTCTCATTGTGTAGCCCAGGCTGGCTTTAAACTCGGGAGTCCTCCTGCCTCAGCCTCCTAGGCCTACACCTGCACATCTAGCTCTCACCCACATAATTTTCCTTTAGTCTGCACTGCAGGCCTGCGGCCGGAGGGTCAGGGCCTCCGTGTGCACAGGGTTCCTGGGTCCCCGGCAGCTACTCAGCTACTTTGTCCTCCCCCTCCTCTTCCTCTTCCTCCTCCTCCTTCTCCTCTTCTTTCTTTTTTAATGTATTTGGTACAGGGTCTCACTACACAGCATGGATTCTTAGTTATCTTCCTGTTTTCAGCCTCCTCACCACTGGGATTACAGGCGTGCACTACCGTGCCCAGTCTCTGGGCCCTCAGCACACACAGGGGCGGGGCAGGCATGGCATAGGATGCCAGGGATTGAGCCCCAGTCCCTGCACCACAGCAGCTACTTTTGGATAGCACTGTGCTCCTGCCCTGGGGAAAGGCCTGGAGGAGGGTGGGGGCAGGACTGCTCTATGTGTATGTCCTTGTCATCCAGGACACGGGCCTATACTATCACCGGTACCTTCAGGAGGTAATCAATGTGCTGGAGACAGATGGGCACTTCCGGGAGAAGCTGCAGGCTGCCAATGCTGAGGACATCAAGGTACGGCCAGGTGTGGGGGGGGCACAAGGACTCATGGGGGCAGGGTTGGGGCTGGAAGAACCATGTGGCTGCAATTATACCCAGGCTCCGGAATGTGGGAATGAGACCTGGCGATAAGCAGGCAGCTGTTGGGGTCACAGAGCTGGGAAGGGATCTGGGTGCCTGCATTGAGCACAGACCGGTGAGGTGCCTTCTAGTCTCAATGCTACTGCCTACCGATATGGGACTCAGTTCGCTATGCCTCAGTTTCTCCATCAGTAAAATAGGAGCAGTAATGAAACCTGTGTCATGAGTGCAAGATCAGATCTGGGGAGAGGGTGTGGTAGCGCGCTCCTGGAGTCCCAGCCCTGGGAGGCTGAAGCAGGAGGGTCACCACCAGCTTGAAGGCCAGTCTACATAGCAAGACTCTGTCTCAAAAAATATGGTTTAAGATGTGAACGCAGCCCCCAGGGAGACGTGACACCAGGGTGGCCTGGGGCTGGGGCAGGAGGCCCTCTCCCTGCGCCTCAGTGTGTTCATATGTTGAGTTAGAAGGATTTGGCAGGTGTGAGCCTGTGGCTGCGGCTACAACATTCTGATCGCCCTGTTGCTCTCCTTTTGGGCTGGAGGTAACGGACATGCATCACAGGCATGGCCCTCCCAGCCCCTTGGGATCAAACCATCACAGAGACAGCCACGCGGTGAGGGCACGCGGAAAGGGTGCACCAAGCAAGGCTCGCTCCGCAGTCAGGGCTGTGGAACTTCCCGTGGAGGTGGCCCAGGGGACTTTACGTACAGAGGGAACCTTTAATGGGTGCTTTTTTTTATTTTTTATTTTTTTTGTCTTTTTGAGACAGGGTCTTGTTATGCAGTTCAGGCTAGTCTCAAACTCACACCGATCCTCCTGCCTCAACCTCCCAAGTTCTGGGATTATAGGCGTGCGCCACCACGCCCGGACTTCATCACTGACTCAGCACGCTGAGAGTTCGAGAACAGGGCTCATGCGGCAGGCAGGCAGGCAAGGCCAGGAATCCAGCCCTGGCCCCTGCTAAGCAAGCACTCAGTCCGCTGAGCTATACTGCTGGCCTTTTTTTTTTTTTTTTTATCTTTATCTTTTTCTTTTTAGACAGTCCCTATGTAGCTCAAGCTGGCTTTGAACTCATGGTGATCCTCCTGCTTCAGCTTCCTGAGTGCTGAAGGGATTACAGGTTGCTTTGCGCTTAGGGACATTGAGGGCCTTGTTAAGAGTTGGAAAGGGAGCAAGTGCCCCAACAGGAGGAACAGCAGGTGCCAGGAGCCTGGGGCGGGAACAGACCTGGGATCTGAAGTGTGCCAGGCTGGGTGTGGGGCAGCAGGGCCTCGAGTGTGGGCCCGGGTGTTGGCCTGTTCCTGCAGGCCTGGGAGGCAGGCCAGGGGACTGAGCACAGAATGGGCTGACTGGCATTCCCTGTCCCGGCAGAGTGGGAAGCTGAGCCGAGAGCTGGACTTTGTCAGCCACCACGTCCGCACCAAGCTGGATGAGCTGAAGCGACAGGAGGTGTCGAGGCTACGGATGCTGCTCAAGGCCAAGATGGATGCCAAGCAGGAGCCCAGTGAGTGGCCGGGGGCCGGGGGCCGGGGGCCGGTGCCAGAGGTTTGCTGGAGTCTTCTTCAGGTGTACTTTCATGCTGGCATCATTACCTTGTTTGAGTTTCTTTCCATTTCCTTTTTTTTTTTTTTTGGCTTTTTGAGACAGGGTCTCAGGGACTACAGGTGTGTGCCACCACACCAGGCTATTTTTTAAAATTTTTAGTGGTGGCAGGGATCGAACTCTGGGACCATGTGCTTGCCAGGCATTTACTTAGGCTACTGAGTCCATGGTTTGTTTGTTTATCTATTTATTGTGGGACCGGGGTTCTAAATAACGATCTTGCACATGCCAGGCAGGCACTTGTGCCATGGAGCTATCTCCCCATCGCCCTTCCATGACTTGCTTTTAACCTTTAAACATTGTAATTGTTTAGCCAGGAATGGCACTGAACCCCAGTCATTCTGGTGGGAAGCTGTGATAGGAGGACCACACATTCAATCTAATCTGGAAAAACATGATTTATTGAGATTCTGTCTCAAAATAAAAAGAGCTGGGGGGACCAGCGAGATGGCTCAGTGGTCTAAAGCACCTGCTTAGGCAAGCTTAGGCAACCCCAGGGACCATAGTTCGATCCCCGGGCCCCACATGCTGTGCCAGCCCCACCCCCAGGGCAGGCTGAGCCAGCCATAATATAAATAAATATTTTTTTTAAAAAAAGGGGGTTGGGGACGGGGACTGGGGAATATAGCTCAGTGGCAGAGCACCTGCCTGGCAAGTGCAAAGTCCTGAGTTCAATTCCTGGTACCAAAAAAAAAAAAAAAAACCAAAGGAATAAAGAACCTGAGAATGTCACTCTGGGAAGCCTCTGGATTGGACCCCCATTTCCAGGGAGAGGAAATCATGATTGATCATTCATTCATATAGTGCTGGAGCTGGCCCCCCACCCTTACTGCACGCACCCCACATGCATGGCAAGTGCCCTGTGGCCACGCCTCACACCCAGCTGGGCATATTTCTGTACTCTTTCTGCAGAATCATTTCCCTTAGAGTGATTCTAACCTTTTCACATTCGTATTAAAAACTGTATAGATGAGAGGATCTCGCCCATCTCCTTAGCCTCAGTCCTCTGTGTTTTCAGAGTTAATAAAGGCTCCCCACTTTAAAAAAAAAAAAAAAAAAGGGCTGAGGAGTTACCTCAGTGTAGCGCAAGATCCTGAGTTTGATCCCTGGGACCACACACACACAATTTTTTATTAAAAAGCACAAAAAACTATACACACATCTGTAGGTGATATGTATACACACACTTCTTGTTTTGCAGTACCCTTTCCTTGTGCGGGCCACGCACGTGCTCTATCACTGAGCTACATCCCCAACCCTTTATTTTGAGGCAGGGTCTTCATAAGTTGTCTAGGCTATCTAGGAAGAGTTGTGCTTTGGTTTCTTTTTAAATCAGTAGATTTCAGGGCTGGGCGTGGTGGCGCACGCCTGTAATCCCAGCACTTCAGAGGCTGAGGCAGGAGGATCAGTGCGAGTTTGAGACCAGCCTGGGCTACAAAAGTGAGCTCAAGGCCAGCCTGAACTGCATGGCGAGACCCTGTCTGTAGGGATCCATCGGTCCTACTGCGAACAGTTCTACCCGGGGGAGACAGAGAGAAGAAGATGAAAAGCTGGGCTAGGTGGTCTCCAGTCGCCATGATGGGCAAGACTAACTCAACACACACAAAAACGATCCTTTATTTATACTTCTGTAAAATTTGTGTCACACGATAAGGTTGCTTAGGGACCAATAGCTGGCCTGAACCAGACAGCATGCTTTTCTCAGCACTGGGGTAGCTTGTTTGCTTTAGGCACTGAGGCCCAGGCCCACCTACACACACTTGATCAATTTCCTAGCTTCCTGGGGCTCCCAACACCTGTCTCAAAAAGACAAAAAAAAAAATCAATCAATCAGATTTCAAATAGGCAGTTAGATGAAGTAAATGATTTCAACAAGGTGGTCTGTGCATCAGGGTTCCACTTGAGTTCCTTATGCAATATTACATGTATCTTGGTTTTATTGATGTCAATAAAACAATTTCTAGTTTGAACATTTAAAAAACAAAAAAAACTTTAAAAAAAAAGCTGTCTAGGCCAGCCTTGGGCTTCAACCTCTGGAGTGCTAAAGCTGTAGGCGTGCACCACCGCTGCACCTGGCGGCTGGGGTTATTTATTTATTTTTACGTATTTGACTCAGGGTCTTACTATGTAGCGGACTCATAGCGCTGTTGTTGTAACTTATGAGCCAGTCAGACACGGGTTGAAAGAACAAGAAGACCCAATGAAGGTGGTAGCTCCAGAGGGCTCCTGAGGTGAACCCCTCTCCAAGTGAACCCAGAGCCCCGGAAGCAGCTCACCTTTTTCGAGGGCTAAGGGCAGGCTAAGGGTTGTGCACAATCACTTCAGTGAAGGATTTAGTGAAGTCCTGCCATCACTAGGACTCCCGCTGTTTGCCTAACACTGGGTTCACACAAATGCTAGCTGATAACATTCCCAGCCAGGGATCCAAGAACAGGGCGCCAGCAGGAGAAGCCGTTATCTGCAGCCTCGAATCCCAGCTTTCCGGGATTTACAAGTGACACACAGCAGCTCTCCCTGGGCTCTGTTTATTGCTCCCTGCTTCTTGGGACATTAGGCGTTTGTCTCTTTTTTTTTTTTTTTTTTGTGGGACTGGGGTTCAAACTATTACCTTGCACTTGCCAGGCAGGCACTTGTGCCACTGAGCTATCTCCCCAGCTTCCTTGTCTCTATATTTCTTTTCTTTTGTCTTGTTAAGATAGGGTCTCGCTATGCAGTTCAGGCTGGCCTTGAACTCCCTTTTGTAGCTCAGGCTGGTCTCGAACTGTCACTGATCCTCCTGCCTTAGCCTCCCAAGTGCTGGGGTTACAAGTGTGCGCCCGACCACTCATCTCTGTATTTCCATAGCCATGATTACAGGCATGCACCACCA
>PVKN010040524.1:0-10703 GCA_004027915.1 Capromys pilorides
GGAGAGGAGAGGAGAGGAGAGGAGAAGAGATTCATTGGCTTGGAGAAAACCAAGGACAACATCAACACCCTGCTTCAGCTGTCACAAGTGGGGACAAACATTCGGGTCCTAGATGTTCATCTGAAAGTCTCACAAATGAGAAGATCTGAGTCAGAGCTGCACCGCCGCTTGGCACACGTGGGCCTCGGCGACCTGGGCACCCCTGGGCCATGAGGCGGCATAGATGCTAGGGACACCACGGTCTCGCGTGATGAGGCCTTTGACCCTGGGTGTTGCGGCGTGGCCGGCTCGGGGGCATCCTATAGCCACGGTGAGCCACGGTCTGCACATCCACGGGGCATGGGCCTTGACTTCCTGCTCCTCAAGTTGGAGGGCCCACGATCCATCCTTCGGGTGCTCCTGAAATTGCCCTAAGGAGCTCCCACCCACGGGTGCTGTGTGCTTCATCAGGCTTGTCAGGAAAGCAGCTCAGAGGGGAAGTTTGCACATCCTTCCTAAGGACTTCTAGAGGGGAAGACCACTCAAGCAATGGAAAGACTCCCCTGGGGGTGAATGTGGCTTCGTTAATCCCTTCCCACCCTTTCATCTGTGATAAGGGGCTTCCACCTTGAACCCTCACAAAGCCCTTCGCTAACTGGGGACTGGGGAGGGGCAGCCCCTTGGATCAGGCTGCCACAGTCCTCTCGCTGTGCCTCAGCTCTGTACTTCAAAGGAGCACAGGCTCCTGAGTCTTGGAGCTGGAGAGCTGGCCACAGCGGCCTGGGACCACAGGCGCGGCTGTCCTGCCCCATGCGCCAGGTCTCCAGTTCCCTGTCCTGGAGTAGCAGGAGCTTGCTCTGCTCCCCGGGGCGGCCACGGGCTCCCTGGCTGTGGCAGGCCCTCCCAACGGCTTGGAGGGGAAGTTGGGCTCTGAGCAGAAGGCGCAGATTTCAGTAAAAGACGGCAGTGACACGAAACAGACGTAGCCTGTCTTCATCAAGGCTTTTCAGAAAGAAATCCAAACCAGGATTGGATTTTAACAAGATGCAGACCAGCCGCACAGGATCCACAAGCAACGAGATGTGCCCGACACAGCGTCCTGCGGTGGTGGCTGGTGATGACACGGCTGTCTGCAGCCAGCCTGACGGCGGTCACGCCAGGGACCAGCCCTGTGGCCTCCGCCTCCCGCTGCCCATTTTTTCCAAAGTGACTGCGTTAACCAAAACGATCTCAGTTGTGAGCCACTATTAACATGCCGCAGCCCACACATCTTTTTTAAAAAGCCGGGATAATTCAAAACAAATGTGCAGACGCGGAACACATGGGCCTGCGTGCTCCGACGCTGAAGCACGTGAGGCTTCCGGGTCCCCAGCTCCTGGCGCCCGTGCCTGCGCGTGGTGCCACCACAGATGGGGAGTGGTCTGATCCTGGCAGTGCCATGGATTGGCACCCTTGCTGTTCATGTGAGGGCCTCTGTCACCCCTTGGGCGCCCCGCATCAATACTCAGACCCCACAGGTTTCCTAGAGTAGCAGAACCAACTGCACAGCAGTGGATTGGAACAACACCAACGCCATCATTTCCACATATAATCCACCACATCTCAGACGTTGTCCTTTTTTTGGCTACGTCTGAAAGAATCAGGTGTGCATTCGATTTTGGCCCATCTGGACCTAGACTGGCTACAGTTCCAGAGTCCAGAGACCACGTGGAGCACAAGAGATCCCGGTGGGCACTGCAGCTTTCGGCTTGCAGAGCTGAGGGCTGCTGTCCCATCCCCAGGGGGTTGCGAGCCACTCCATCTCAAGAGGAGGCCAGAACAAGGCAGGCTCAGAGCAGAGGAGCCCCGGAAGTGTTGGCAGACACCTGGGTCACTCTGCGGCTGCTGCAGTGCGGCCACCTGAGTGCCAGCCTTGTTCCATCTGGATCTGGGCTGGTCCCAGCAAGGACCCCTGGAAGGGTGGGGATCTGGCCTTCTGGAGGCTGCAGCTACATCAGTGCCTGCTTTTAGGAAGCAGAAAACAAAGTTGCAGCTCCGTGTTAGGTGAAGGCGTTCTCTGCGGGAGCTCTGTGCAGGGGGACCGAAGTGGCTGCGTGGTCGTCCCCAGCACTGGGGCTGCAGACACACTCTGGGGGATGCTGTGTTCCTGTCCCTACAGCAGGACTGATGACACCCCCTAGTGTTGGTGTGGACTTGTTACTGTAACCCGGTGTGTGCTTTTTATCAATTTACAAGGCTTCTTCTGTTTGATTTTATTTCTCCCATTAGTAGGAATGATCTAGAAATAAGCTCTAGAAATGAGCTGTTCATGAGGAAAGCAGGTGATGAAGGCGACACCAAGGTGGAATCGCCTCAGGACAGCGGTCACTGTGGCAGGGGGCCGTGTCCAGCCAGGAGCCACCCCAGACAGGTCCCCACCGTCTGAGCTCGGCAGCACGGGCTCTGCAGTGTCAATGTGTGGCTCACTTTCCCTGGGGAGCACTGTGCTCACGGGCCAGCCCTCAGCTAGGCGCAGTGCGGATCTGTCCAACCTGGGGGAACGTTGGGGCCACTGGGGTGCAGATGTTGGGAGCAGGACTGCGGGCAATGGGCTGGGCTGCCGGCAATGGGCTGGGCTGCAGGCTGCAGAACCGGGGTAGAAACTGGTCCCGGGAGAAAGGCCAGGCTGAGGCTGCTCCTCAACTGGGGTGCTGAGAACCCCTGGGGCCAGGACCTTTGAGGCCCCGGAAGTGAGCCAAGGCTTGCCAGGTGGGCTCAGCCGGTGGTCTCTGCCCGCACCTGCTGGCTTCCTAGGAGGTGGGGAGCACTGTGGTGCCCAGCGGCCCTCCCTTGGCCCTTGGAGGCAGGGCCTTCTGGTCCCTGGACGGAGCGTGGAGGCGACCGGTGAGGCCTGCCCTGCTCTCTGCTTGTCAGGAGGGCCGCCGCCGTGTCTCTGTGGGTGGAAAGTGGGACCACCAAGGGGCTGAGCTGTCTCAAGCCCCTGATCAGGAATGAATCCAGCTGAGGAGTTGGTGACTCGGGTCCCTCCTCCTAACACTGCCACGCTGGACGTGGCTTCCACATGAGGACTTGGAAGGGACATAAATCCCGCCACCAGAGCAGTGCCTGTCTCTTGTAACTGCACCCTCTACCCTCCACCGCTGATGGGACAAACACATGTGGGCTGACTGGACCCCCAGTGGGGAGGACTCTCCACGTGCTCCACACGCTTTGACAGCATCTCTGGCTCACTTAGGCCGCTGCGGCATCTCCTCCTGCAGTGAGAAGGGTCTCGCTGCTCTTCCTGGGCACAGGGGATGCTGTGGTCTGGTGCAGGGAGGCAGGCGCTGCCCTGGCATGTGGGCATAGCTCCGTGTTCCCAGGAAGCCCACTAGGAGGTGAGCCCCATGTAGCCCAGAGAGCAGACGCCGAGCCAAAGAGGTCTGCTGGGGTCCAGGGGTGATGGCAGGGAAGGCCGCCCCTAAGCCCCCGGGGCTATAGCCTGCATCCTGGGGTTCCATAGCCTGAGGCTGGGAACAAGGGCTGCAGGAAGGGAGCTGCCTCTGCCTCCTGTATCCAGGGCAGGGACAGGGACCCCTGAATCAAGGGAGCAGGGCAGCCTGTGCAGACCACAGAGCGTTTCCAAGCCGGGCCCCGCCACTTGCTAATCAGAAGTGGTAGCCAGAAGGGAGCAAGGTGTCCTCCACGAGGGGCCAGGATGGCCCTCAGAAATGGGTTGAGCCACCCCATGTTTGGTGATCTGGGAGGGGCTCAGTGCCAGGGCTGGGACTTGGCCTGTCCTTCTCCCTGGGGCTCTTGCCCCGTGTGGATCTCCTGCCACCCAGGCCTGTCCTGGGCCAGCAGACACACCCTGGGACCGGTGGGCCACTGCTCCAGCACTAAGGCCCGGCTAGGAGGCCACGCAGGGTGGGGAGGAGGCAGATGCTGTCCCTCTGTTGTCCTGGCATGGGTCTCCTCTGGCCAGGGGTCAGACAGCGCTGGAAGGTCACAGGCGCTTTGAGCCACGGAGGAGGCCAGGCCTGCCCGGCCCCGCGGCCAGCGGGACACACAGACGTCTTTCATCCTGTGCACAGCGCGGCAGGTTCCTCCCCATCTGTGGGGCCCCACCCAGGAAGGGCTCCGGGGGTGGGCAGAGGGGAGTCATGAGGGTGGTGGCCACAGCCCGGCTGAGTTGCTGGCAGTCCTGGGTGAAGATCTGACCCCATGAGGGAGTAGCAGCCCAGCTGGGAGCCAGGGCCTGGGCAGCGTGGGTCAGATGCTGCCCTGTGCTGCTGCCTCTGCCCCACTGCCGGCTGCCTACATGCATGCTGCGCCCCAGGACAGGGCAGGACAGGGGGAGCCGTGCACAGGGTTCCTCTCTGGTTGCAGGCTTCTGCCCCAACAGCTCTGCAACAGGCCCTGCACCAGGCTCCACTATCTGTCTAGACCTGGGCCTACATCCTGACCTCTTCTGACGTGACCAGGATGGCACTGGGTGGGTGCCTGGCCCCAAGATGGTCCTGGTCTGGGGAAGCAGGGGCCTTTCTCCTCCCTGCCTGCTGCTGCCACCTGGTCTGGGAGGGGGGAACATAGCCAAGTCCCCAGCCTCTTCCAGGGATGGGAACACTCTGCTGTGCGGCCACACCCACTCTCCTGTCCTGTCTGGCTGGGCTCCTCCCTTCCTCAGTCCGAGTCCTGTGACAGTGGCTCCTGCGGAGGTGTGGGCAGGTGGGTGAGCCTCTTCTCTGGAGGCAAGTGTGCACACGCGGCCAGACACAACAGGTGCACATGCACATACAACACATCACACGTGCGCCACCTGTGTGCCCACCCAGGCCCCCAACACGTGGCCAGGTCGTGTCCTGTGTGGCAGGAGCCCAGTGGCAAAGCTATGCTGGACTCCCCTGCTCCTGTCGGGTCATGACTGTTGGCTTCACCTGTGACCACCTGCCCTGCCCGCTGGCATCTGTCCTCATGGGCAGGCAGGCAGTGACAGCACCACAGCGGCGCTGCCAGACAGCGACGCTCAGGAGCCTAATGACACTCATGAAAAATGAGTGAAAACCCATTAAGATGATGACAGGAAACCTGAAGGACCAATATAAATCAAGAAAAACTCGGAAACGCAGTGACATGATTCAAGAGAAAGTGAGGATAATGGCAAAATGTCATTTCAGAAAGGAAGACCAAACTAGGAAAAATGAAAACTGGATAAACGCAAGACCAAGGGCTTCAGAAAAGCAAAAAGTAAATGGAAGAAAAGCAATAAAACATTAGAAAGTCAAAAAAGGGATGAGAAAGGTGTAAGCAGTCCGGGGGGCGGGGGAGGCTCAGACCTGTCGTCCCATCGGAATGGGGACTAAGGCAGGAAGCTCTCCGGCGTCAGCCTGGGTAGCATGGACAGCCAGCTCAGAAGGAGAAGAGACGGTTGAAGGAAACCAACAAATGTGTGGGTCGTTAAGGCACAGGCGCTAGGCATGCCTGAGTCAAGACAATGACGCAAATCAAGGCAAAGGCTCACGACACCGCAAGCCGTGCTTTGAGAGGGCTTTCCTGAAGCACCAGCGAAGCGTGTTTTATAGCCGTACCCAAACAGCAAAGCTATGCCCGAAAACATCAGTGCAGGGCGCCTGCTCGAGGCATGCTCACGCCGAACGGCAAGGCTGAGGGAAGAAAGCGACGTCCCGACTGCTGAGCACAAAGGGCACGGACGTCTTGGAGGGAAGGACAAACTGGGCTCACGGTCCGACTCTTAGGCTCAGCTCTCTGTGCCTGAAAGCAGGGAGCCGAGCCTTGAAGGTGTGCTCCCAGGGTGGGGAGGGGCTGCTGCAGGGCTTCTGTCATGGAGCGCACGCACCGTCCCCGCTACGCAGAAGTTCAGGGATTCCGTCGCCCGCATACCTGCTGAGAAAATTTCCTCCAAACGATAGTAAAAGAGAGAAATCGCTGAGTCAGGAGGACATTGACACAGCACTGGGGAGTGGAGTCCAGAACCTCAGTGACTTTTGCGGGGAAAGAGGTGGAAGGGGAGACCCGGGTGAGTGGGCTTCAGGTCAGAGTCGCAGACAGTGGAGGGAGACGCGCAAGCATGCCCAGCTGTTTTCAGTCTGGGTGGTCGTGGAGTTGGTGTCTTCGTGAGCTGTGTGTGCACGCATGTGTGTGTCTCCGTGTGCCTGCCGTGTGATTAAAGACCAAAGCGGATGAGCAAGGATGGGCTGTTCTACCGTTCTTGCTGCTCCCTGGAGCCGGGCCTGAAGTGCAGAGAGAGCTTAGGAAGATCCGGCATCAGTGCGCTTGCTATGGCTTAGCTCTGAGGTGTCCCCCCAAAGCCTCACGTGCTTGGAAGGTGAGTGGACAGCGGGCATCGCACTCATCCGTGGATCCAGCCGTGGGCCAGCCCACGGAGGCAGGGCCTGCATGCAGGAGTCGCTGGCGGGTGGTCTAGAAGGGCACGTCCTTGTCCCTGGCTCCTCCCTCCTTTCTGCTTCCCCGCCACGGTGATGTGAGCACCTGACCCCTCTACCACAGCGCTCCTGCCTTGGGGTCAGCACACCATGGACTGCATCCGCTAAAACCAGGGACCAAAATGAGCCTCCCCGCCTTTTCTCAGAGACAGGGAAGAGACTAATACAGAGAATGGATTAAAAAAAAAAACCAAAAAACTTGGTGGCCCACAATTCGAATTGGAAATATAGTTGTGAACCCCAGTTCTTTTATCTTTAGTGTGTGCGTGCCTGCACCCACATCCATGCCCACACCCACTCACACTCACACTCATACTTTACTCTGCCCTGTAAAAAGTGTAGATTTGGCAGATGACCAACTCAGCAGAAAAGACCGCGCTTTGTGTGTCCCTGGGCCAGGGGAGTACGGCCCGAGCCACTAGAGGGTCACCTGAGAGAAGCCAGCGGCCTGCCGGGCTGCCTGCCTGCACCTTGCTGCCTCCAGGAGCAGCTGCGCTTCCTGCACAGGGTCTCCTGCGCCAGTGCACAGGGGAGATGGTGCACCCAGGGTGGACTCTGGTGGGTGGGTGTGTGGCCGGGCAGAAGCTGCTCCTCGGGAGCCTGCAGGCGGCACACTGCCCCAGGCCAGGCCCACCTTCCCCGGCTGACAGGACGGCCAGGGGCTGAGAGTGGCTGTGTGTTCGCGGGGGGAGGGCGCGCTGCGGCCCCTCTAGATTGTCACAGCTCTCGTTGTTTTGCACAGGGATGCGCCTGTGTGTGTTACCGTTCGCCTAACTCCAGGACCGCCCGCGCACGCTCGCCAGCACGCGGCAGGAGCCGCGCCCACCCGCCGCCCACTCATAGTTCTTGTCCCTCTGAGGCTTGCCCGGTGCCAGCGCCAGGCAGGGCTGCTCAGATTCTCAGGGAACCTGATGCTTTCTACTCCTCTGTTTGTATCCCACTAATTAACACTGAATTTAAAGTAGATAAACATGTTTAATGACCATTTGCGTGTCTTTTATCATGGTTTTTTTATGCCTGCTTCTTCCTGTTAAAGTCTCAGTGTTGTAAAACATTTACATTCATCTTAGGCCAATATGTTCCCATCTTCAGGGGGAACATGCAGCTGTTGGTCCCCAAGGGCTTCCCTTCAGCCCCTTGTTTTCTGCTCTTTCCTTTGTTTTTTCGGGTCTTGGAGATTGGATCCAGAGCCTTCCCTCTGAGCTACATATCCAGCCCATTTTTAAATTTTTATTTTGATACAGGGTCTTGCTAACACTCCACATGGCCCAGGCTGGGCTTCAATGTGTGATCCCCCTGCCTCAGCCTCCCCAGTGTCGGGATCACAGACGTAGACGCAGTGCCAGGGGCTCTGAACACGGTTTTCTGGCTCCTGCTGTCTGGGTTGGACTTCTGCACGTCCACACCATGAGCCTGGAGTTACGCCCCTGGCACCTCTGCCTGCCCCGCTGGTTTCCTGAGGGCTACAGAGGTGTCTGCATCCTGTTGCTCCCTGCCCTGTGTCCTGGGGCTCGGGATTCCCTGGTCACCTCCCCTGGCGGGCTGCGAGGTCCACACGGCCTGATGTGCGCCCGGTGGGGACTGGTGGTCCTGTTCTGTGGAGCAGTCAACATGAAGTCTTCTCTACCTAGCTGCTCACCGCCCAATCTCCAGGAACAAAGAATATTTACCTTCTGGTGACTGTGTGGCTTAGCTTAAGATCCAAAGCGTTGTTTATATTCTTTAATCAAAACTTTATTATATTATTTATTTCAGAGCCATGACCTCATTTCCGTGAGGGTCCTGCTGTTTGTTTTTCTGGGGCTTTAATTGCTGGCTTGCTCACACTGTTTGTCCTTCCCACTGGAGTGGGCCAGGAACCCCGGGTCCCACCCAGGCCGTGGGGTGCTCAGGGCCCCTTGGGGGCTGGCGGCTGCCCACCTCCTTCTCCAGGCTGCAGCTTGAATCTTCCCTGTCTCTGGGAGGCTTCGTGCCTTTGTCTCCTAAGAGCACACCGTGAGCACAGCAGCAGACAGCAGACAGCCTGTACTCCCCCAGGTAAGTGAGCTAACTGAGAAGCAGACCAAGGATCGGAACAGACATTCCTGCCAAACAGGCGACTGGGTGACACGCACACGCAAAGACCCTCAGCATCATCTGGGAGCAGGCTGGTGCCGCGGTGGGACCCCACCACCCTCAGACGCTGGGGTCAGCGCTGGCAAGGACACGGGGAGGCAGAGCCTCAGACCTTGCTCTGTGTGTGTGTGGGTGGGGGGCAGTGCTGTAAAACACTGCAGCCTGTGGACAACTCAGAGCCTCTGGGACCTGGAGCCCAGCAAGTCCATCCTTGCATCTCCCTGGCCCACAAGGATGTGTCCACACAAACGCTGTTCACACGTGGTCACAGTGGCTCCATCTATAATGAAAAGTGGTGCTCAGCTAAGCGATCATCATCGGACGAGTAGGTGAATAAGTGTGGGCGCAGTGGAATACCACACAGCCACGAGAAGCAAGGAAGAGTGGACACACGCTGTAATGTGGACGAACCTCGAGAACACGGTGCTGAGTGGAAGAAGCCAGACGTAGGCAGGGAGGGCACGAGGCTTTCCTCGAAATCGCGTCTGAAGTGCTCAGCAGATGCAAACCTGCAGGGACAGAAAGGCATTTAGGGTTGTCAGGGGCTGGGGCAGAGCAGAAATGCAGAGCTACTATGAATGGGGGACACGCGTTAGGGTCCTGAAAATGTCCTGAATCTGGATGGTGTTGGCAGCCACACCTTTGGGCCAGAAGAGTGTATGGCTTGTCAATCACATCAATAAAATCACACACTTGCACACGATTCCAACCGTGCTGAGGAAGCCTACGCGGAGCCTGCATCCGCCTTGGTCTACTCACTGATTGATCGTTGGCTATGCAGGGCACACGCTGTAGAGAAGCCCCGTGGCCATCTTTTCCTGGTAAGTGCCTTTCGGGTTGTGTTATAGGTGTTGTTATTGTGGGTTTTGTTTTTAAAGACAGATTTAGGCTGCCTTGAGCTCACTGCATAGCACACCCTGGCCTGGAACTTGCAGGGATCCTCCTGCCTCAGCCTCCTGAGCACTGGGGTCACAGGTGTGGGCCATGAACTGACACATGCTCTGTGTGAGTAGAAGCCGCCGGGTGTTGGTCGCATGGAACTCACCCAGGAGCACAGCCCCAGCTGCATGGTACAAGGGCAAGGCCCAGGCCAGCAAATAACTAACTCGCACTAATAAAATTACCACCTGGGAACCTGAAACATTAAATCATGGGCACAGGAGAGCAGCAGGCCACGTGAGACATGCCACACATGACCACTAAACATCGGATCAGGGAAGGTTAGAGCACCTCTCCCTCAGCTTCGCAAAGCTAGGGTGTCCCTGACAGCACTGAAAAAGCTAGGGTGCCCCTGACAGCCCCATGTCACCCGTGGAATCTGAGTGGTCATGGGCCCTGGAGCCTCTCCTCTGCTAGTTTTATCTACCACACAGGGCAAGGAGGCTGGCAGGGCCAGAAGGAGGCCTCGATGGACAGCAAGCTAATGGCCTTGAGAAGAGACAGCAAGATGCAGGCTCTTACTGAATGAAGCAAAAACCAGCAAGGAGCTTCCTGAGGCTGGGAGGAGCAAAGGGGTGACATCCCACCAAGATGTGAGCCGAATCAGGGAAACCCATCCCCTGGAAAGGCCCCTCCACGGCTCCCCTCCAGCGGTGCCCTCCAGGAAGCCCCGCGTCCTTGCTGCACTCTCAGCCCACACTCCTCCTGGATGTTGTCTCTGGATCATTGGTGACATTCTCTGTTGGCTGTGACAGTGTCTGCATGAACCTCGCAGGGCCCCTTCCATTCAGGAGGCGGAGCCCAGAGCTTGATGGGGTGGGGGTTTAATTGTGAAACATAGATGAGTCCAGAGGCAGCAGGGTGCACTCAGAACCAGGTCCCCTGTCTGCAGGACACTTCCAGGACAGGACATGTAAGTCCTTCACATGCACTCACTGTGTGCCAACTCTGCGCCAAGATCCAGATAGTGGGGAGTCCCTTGTTCGATCCAGGAAACATTCACAGTGTGCGTCTGTGCTGGGTCTAGGGATATTAACCAAGGAGGGCTTGCTCCTTGAACACAGGCCCTGGACCCCTCACTGCCCAATAGGATCCCTGGTGCTATGTGGAGCTAGAGTGGGAGGAAGAGCAGAGGGCCAGGTGGATGGAGATGAATGGGTGGATGGGTGGGCAGGTGGGTGGGTGGATGGGTGGGCAGGTGGGTGGGTGGATAGGTGGGCAGGGGGG